>JAJONR010003586.1:0-110510 GCA_029582245.1 Solanum etuberosum | reverse complement strand
GGAACAAAATTTCGATTGAATTCCCATATGATGTGCCCTATGATTCTGACAGTGGGCAAGAGAAGAAGTTAATGGTCGAGTGACAAATAAGAGTAGTAGAATATCATATTTGATGAAAGGAAAAAGAAAACAATAATTTGAATCCATAGTTGTGGATACTGAAACCAGTATGGGGTCTATGTTGTCTTAACACAATGAAAAAAGATGGAACTAATTGATTAAACTTCCGAAAGTCTTCCATGGAAAAGATGGGGTTATCCCACCTTCCGAAAGATGTCAACTTTCCAATGACAACGTGGAAACAGAGTACTCTGCCCCTCAATTTCATGCTTTGGTTGCAAAAGCAGCCTTGATAAGTTTATCATTATTTAGATCAGGAGGTCCTTTTAGTTTTGATTCTCTCTTGGAAATGGAATTCGAAGAAGAAGAGAAAACCTTTTTCTGAAAACTAATCATCTAGTAAGCAACGAGGCAATGGGAAATGAGTGGTTGGAAACTTAGCTATGAATACCCTTACATATCATGATTAGAACCAAAACATGATTGAATTTGCTACTTCTTTCATCCATTGGAAACTTGGTTAAACAATCATTAAATCTACGCTTATTCCGTAGCATGCATGAATTAGGCCACAAATAATTTTATACTTATCCACCAAAACCAAACGACTTCTATATGAATTTCTTCGTCTTACTTATCTTCTTCTGATATCTTTACAAATTTATTTATTTAAAAATCAGACAGTTTAGAATTTCGGATGTGTTACACTTAGACATATAGTGAAACCACAAACAATTTCAAATCACGGATGCAGAATTTGAATTCTATGGGTTCGGAATTCCCCATCATACATATAAGCCGATGAGTATTAGTAAACACAAAGAGCAGCCTGTAGCTAAATACAATAAGTCTACAAGCATGACAAACTCAGTGCTGATTATTCCAAGACTGACATTTCTTTTTTCAAATCAATTGGATCACATCCCTTTATGATAAACCTAATTTAGTAGTTACATCCCCCTGCTTTATAAAAATTATTCAAGGCTTCCAGGAATTGAGTTTCTTCCCTTATCCGCAACAGAAATTTCCATTGATTAGGTACCCTTCTACTTTACGGTACTTTTAGTCCTGGAGATAAAAATTGCAACTTGTTTAAAAAAAAACATCCCATATTCAGTTCAGAATGCAATACTATGGGGTACCAGTGTAACAAACAGAAAGACCTTTTGGTGAAGAGATGTTTGGCCCTGTTGAGGAGTTTCTTTTTGCTTTCTTCTTTGAAGACCTACACTAGTTCATCAACCAATAATATTTCCTGATACTGTGCTTGAAACTAAGAAATGAGAGTACAACCACGTTATCCCCCTCAGACGGGAAAAGAAAAGATTTTGCAAAAAGAGTATATGTCAAACATCATCCATCTTAGATACTTCCTCTTGGTATATACCTATTCTTTCAGGTGGTGTAACTTGCTTGAAATTTCAAATTTCGACAACATTAAAAGAATTGGCAAATTGAGTATATAAGAACCTCCCTGTGGAATTTCCAGTGTACTCAAAGTGAATTGTCTATCTTAGATACCTTCTGGGAAAACCAATTCTTTTAGGTGAGGAGATTTGCATTAAGAAGGCTGATAATTAGCCTCAACTCTCCAGGTAGAGACATGCATATATAGATAGTTTGTTTTGGGTTGACTTGAATATCCAAACAAAGATTTACAAAAATGGAAATTTTCTATTTGAGCTACACGTTGGACCAAAAAAGCTTGCCTACAAACACACATCATAGATGCCAGAGCACCGTTGGAAACCACAGATGCACGTAGCAGGTATGGTTAGTTTAGGAAACATAGTAAAATATTTACAGGGAGTAGAAACTGGAGCTATACTCAAAGCAGCACAAGAATATTGACATTTCAAGGTGATGCGCTGGATAAATTCTAAAAAATAATTTGGTATGTACAAGTGAAGCACAACAATTGAAGCTGGATATCCCAAACGTTATAACAAAATTAGAATCAATACTTACGTAGCAGATGAAACAGCATGGCCTTGAAAGTCTAATCAATGGTCCTGTACAGATTGTACCGAAAAGAATAACATCAAAACAAATATAATTGCAACAAGAATATGAAATCTGTATGAGACAACAGTATATATCAAACGGGTAAAGAACCTTTTGAGATGAATTATCTTCAATCATCTCCCATCGTTCTTTATGTAGTCTCAATTTCTCTTCCTGACCATCATCATATACGACCTAAAAAGAGAAACACCAGAACAACTTCGGTCATTTAGAATTTTCAGGAGGAACTTTGGTAAAACATTAGAGTCAATAAAACATGTTTTAGTCAGGTAAGATTTCTACTTCACGATCAGTTTATATCTCGCTTCCTTGGTTAGTTATGAATAAGGTTGTAGCAAAGGGGTTTCTAAATTATAAGGTCATCCCTGTATGTAAGAACGGATTTATGTGGAAGATCTTGAATTTGAATAGTTATGAATCAGTTTGCTACACTCTTTTTGTTCAAGTCTTCTTTTGGGGGTTCTTGGTTTTTGAAACTGAAAATATTACGCCTCCTGTGCTACCCGGAAAAAGCTCGAAGATGAGTTCACAGCTTGTGGGATGAACCTCATGAATCCTCCCTCTTCCATTGATGAGTTCTTCAAACTTCATGATGCAAACATAATATTTTTATTTGTTTTTCCACCCTGCATATGAACAGTCTTTTTTTTGGTCTGTGTGATATGTTGTTGTTTTAGTGATAGCTAGCTTCTCTCTTTTGTTAATGGAAAGACTTGTTGAGGCAATGGTTATCTTTCAATTAGATAGATTTTGAAGCCTAGTTTAATTTTTGTTCTTTGATCAAAAATTCATTGCACCGAAGTAGTTGACTGCTATCTAGGCTCTAGCAGGACGACTCTCTAGCTCTAAATGGACATTTGTTGCTGTTAAATATTTGAATGAGATGGAATCACACAACAGATGAGGTGGAAGTGGGAACTGTTGTTCTACTGTAACGATTTTGGACTTGAAAATGAAAGCGATAATCTATTTTTTTCCCCGGCTAATTTCATGCAATTTATGGCTAACTGTTTATAAAACTACAACTGGATTACCCAATTTAATGTGTATATTAGTTTCTCAAAGTTGTTTACTCATATGTCGGTAATTTAGGCAGTAATTACAATCTAACTCCTCTATTTTCCCCTTTTCTTTTTGTCAGAAAGTTGAGTCCTTACTGAAAATGGTAGTCAGGTCCCTTTTGATTCGACCACAAGTGCACTTCAACCTGTAATGAAAGCACTGGTTAGGAATGAGCTTTTGGGGCATACCAATGAAGATGTAAAAGTTTCAGTGGTTTCTTGTATCACTGAAATTTCTCGAATATATGCCCCAAAGTACCCTTACAATGACCATAAACAAATGGAGGTAGAACTATACCATTCTAATTTATCCTTCTGTTTTTACTTAAATATTTTTTCTTTTTATAAACCTGGCCAAGTTCTTTGTTAGGAAATTCTCCGGCAAACTGTAATGACACTAAAAAAGTTAGCTGATATTACTAGCCGCAGTTACCGTAAGGTGGTCCGAGTTCTGGAAATTTTTGCTAAAGTAAGGGTATGTGCAGTGATATTGGACATTGAAAATGAAACGTTAGTCATCGAGATATTCAAACTTTTTCTCGAGGTCATCAGGTATTCTGTTGAATTCTTGAGAAAAAGTTTGAATATCTCGATAACTAAAGTTTCATTTCAAGGTCAAATAACACCACACATACCCTTACTTTAGCAAAAATTTCAAGAATTCAGACCACTTTACGATAATTGTGGCCAGTAACATCAGATAACTTTTTCAATGTCATTACAGTTTGCTGGACAATTTCCTGAGATTTGTGAATACATGCATGTAAAAAGAAAATGTAAATGGTTGTAAAAGCTCAAGACAGAGAAATTCGCCAGGTTTAAAAAAAGAAAACATATAACAGAAGGGTAAATTAGGATGATATAGTTCTACCTCCATTTGTTTATGATCATCATAAGGGTACTTTGGGGCAAATATTCTAGAAATCTCGGTAATACAAGAAAAAATTGAAACTTTGACATCTGCATTTGTATGCCTCAAAAGTTCATTCCTAACCAGTACTTTTCATTACAGGTTGAAGTGCACTTCTTGTCAAATCAAAAGGGTCCTGACCTATCATTTTCAGTAAGGACTCAACTTTCTAACAAAAAGAAAAGGGGAAAATAGAGGAGTAAGATTGCAATTACTGTCTAAATTACTGACATACGAGCTAACAACTTCGAGAAACTAATATACACATTAAATTGGGAAATCTAGTTGTAGTTTTATAAACAGTATGCCATAAATTGCATGAATTTAGCGGGGGAAAAGAAAAGATTATCGCTTCTATTTTCAAGTCCTGACCTACAACTGCCATCACGTGGAGGCATGGTCTGCAATTTGAGCTCTGCTTACAGAATCAAGGAACATGAAGTACCACATAAGTGCATAACTCAAGAAACACCGAATGAGCCAAGCTATAATACAAAGTTATGGATAAAACCCATGCTAGTACTAGATCTATACTATCAATTCAAAGACTTATAGGAGTATAAGTATGCGGAGATTCTTGCACATAAAACCTAGCAGGCAAGGCAATGTTTTAAAGAACAAACTCAATAACTGAACATTACATCAAGTTTCTAAAAAGAGTGCGCGTGCAGGAATTTTGGGTGTGACTAGTACAATAAATTTACTATAGTGTTGCAGTCCTCACATCAATATTTTTAAGAACTTACGCTTGCTCCAATGGCCACCAAACTTTCATTTTAGCGCCGATCAGTTCTGCACCATGATCTTTGCTGGTACGAGCCCTTTTAGAATCCTGAATGGAAAAATTAGAGCCACTAGTGCTTCAGATTTGAAAGCATTCAGAACCACTTTTATTCTTAAAATATCCTTTTAATCCCCTTCTCGTGACTCAGCCCCTCAACCTAGTATTCTCTCGTCTGGAGAACCACTTTTAAAACAAAGCAGAATTACCGTCAGTTCTATGATATTTAATAAATTATGGAAAGATTGGCATCTGCTCAACTTCAAAAGAGAGAAATTAGTTTTTCTGCAAAATTTGTCAGAGCTAGAAAATAGTTTCTAGTGAAGGGAAATTCTTAAAAATCAGTGAAGTTGCAAAATGTAAGATACCAAATCAGTATATGAAGCATTTAGACAATTTACATCCATTCATACAAAGCTCTGATAACTGCATATAGTTAAATCTACATATAGTTATAGATCAGTACCTCATGTTTCCTTGTAGCCAAATTCCTCCTGGATTTATAATTAGCACGTTTGTTGAAGTAATTTTCATCTTTGACTGATAATGCAGTAACCTGTGCAGCTCACAAGTAAAAAAGAGAATTGCAAAAGAAAATAATAATTTGTTCATAGCAAAAATAAATTACCAAAGATCTTGAAATACATATTACATCACTGCAACAAATTTTTGGAATGAAGCATAAGAAAGAGAAGAAGAAAACTACTAGTAAGATGCAATGATATTGGAGAATCTGGAAATAAGCTACTCAACCTTATCTCCACATTCTTCAATATTGTGCATCTTAGTAGTAGTTTTCTTTTCTCTTTCTCCTGATTCATTCCACACATTTGTCGCAGTGATGGCTCCTTGTGTTCTTTGAGGTTCCCTTCTTCATTTTTTATGCTAGATTCAGATTTTCTCTCTGAGTCACAATCGGAAGCAGATCCATTCTTCCTTGAATCCCTTTCTGGTTTTCTTTGGGCAAATCGCGAGCGCTTGGTTCTCTCTCCCCAAGTGAGACCTAAATGAAGAGAATTTTTTTTTCTGAACTTGGGATTGCGGCACATTCTCTAGCTCATCATCGCCATTTATAGGGATCCCTTCCTGGTTTTGTGTGCAATTTGTCCGTGACAAGCTACCCCAAATTTCTTTCCTCATTTTGAAAATGGAAAACATGTGTAATAAGTAATCTTTTCTCTTTTAATTTTTTATTTTATTTACTTTGAATTGATATAAAATTTTAAAAAGTAAAATTTCATTAAATTTTATAATCCTACATTAAATATATGCAAAATCTATAATAAATGTTTTTAAATTTTATCATTTTAATTGTATATGTAAAATTAAAATCAAACTAAACAATTGAAAGAAATAAAAAGATATTTATTTTTAAATGTACTTAAGAAGACATAGTGCATTACATAATATGTCCTTTAACTTAACTTTAGTTGTCACGTATATCCTTCGAGTTTAGATGTGTAAAAATAAATATTTAAATTTGTGTAAAATTAAACAGATAGATATAGTCGTCCTAGATGATAATTCATGTGAGATACACTCCTCATACATGATAATTCACGTGAATTACACTTGTCCTACATGACAATTCATGTGAGATATACTCATCCTACATCACAATTCATGTGAGATAAATTCTTCCTATGTGACAATAAATGTGAGATACATTTGTCCTACGTGATAATTCACATGAGATATATTGGTCATACATGACAATTCATGTGAGATACACTCGTCTTATACATCAATTCACGTGAATTATACTCGTCCTATATGACAATTCATGTGAGATACTGGTCCTACATGACAATTCATGTGAGATACACTCGTCCTACATAACAATTCACGTGAATTGCACTTTTCCTATATGATAATTCAATAATCATGAGATGCACTCATCCTGCCTGACAATTCATGTGAGATAAATTCGTCATACGTGACAATTCTTGTGAGATACACTCCTCCTACGTGACAATTCATATGAGATATATTACGGCCTTCTTTTTTCCCTCATCTCGTCCCTGATTTCACATCCTCTTTTGTCTCAGCTGCCTCAGAAGTTGTGCAGGTAATTGGAATGTAGGAGTTTGTATTCATAACGAAGATCTCTATTCGGATATGAACTCTTCCAGTTTTGGGAAAGATACAGCTTATATATGTTTCCAAATTCACATATCTAATTTTCTCTGTAGGTAGACATAATTGCTTAGCTTACAGTAATAGAGTAATAAATAAGCTCATATTCAGAAGGCTTATTATAGTTACAAAAATAAGCTGGTTTTTCATTTTAAGAAGTTGGATAGTCTTACGCTTGGTTGGAACCGAACTTTCAAGCGAATAGCGATCATTGCTAATTCGAATTATTTCTCTGTTTTAAGCTAGAAAACACAATATTTCAATGCACAGTTCGATTGAGCTTCGATTAACTTCAGTTATACATATAACCTTTAACCATTACTGTAGCATTTAGTGCTACTATTATCTGGGAATGATGTCTTATGCGGGTTGATGTATGTATTTGTAGGTTACATATGCGTCAGTATTAAGTTGATGCATGAAAGGAACAAAACTTCAATTGCATTCACATATGACTAACAGTATTAAATACTTTTCTGTTTGTTAGTCAATAGCTTGATATATTTTAATCTCTTAGCCAATTGTTGTTGAACTCAGGAGTTTTCAGATCTAAAATTAGTTAGGGGCTCTTTTGCAGGTGAGTTGCTTCGGTGATGAGGTTGGGGTTGTCCTAATTCGTTAGAAATTCAACGTTCTTGTTGATCTTTAGTGATCGCCATGAGTCAGTAAATCGATCTCTATCTTTCTTTCTCGTGTTGTTAGACTTGAGATTGAGAGAAGCGAGAAAACTTGGAGGCTGGCAAGACCAAAGGATCAGGCTTCAACACGTTGACAAGAAATACCCCTGAATTGCTGGAGGTCAGCAAGAGGTGAGCTCAAGATCTTCACGGAATTAAGAGTTGTCATTTCAATTAAGTACTGTATGTTACATTTGTACATTCCTTGGTGTAAGAGAGAAGCATCGAGATAATATTTGGTTCGCGACACAAGGAGTTACCAGCCAGTAAAGTGTTTGTTGTTGTACGAGTTCTCTGGATCTAATCCGACCTCTTTTTGCTTTTCATCACATATTGGAATGGCATGAGTATACTGCAACTGCGTTGTGTAGTTTTCCAAAAGTATTTGTTAGCACTAACCAGTATATAATTGCGTTAATTGTCCAGTGTTAAACTAAAATCTAATATGATGAGAGTTGAAAATTAAACATTTATACTGCTTTGAAGTGTCATAAATGGAAATCAACCGAGAAAATAAACATATAGTCATAGGCATTTTGTATATTTAGGGCATATCCAAATTAATTGAGTCTTACCGCGAATATCAATCCCCGGATAAAAAAATTCAAAAACTAAAATATGAGGGACAAAATTTCCCAAATGAAGGATGACAAGATCTTATAATATAATGTTTGGTCTTTACGGATCACATGAACACTCCACTTGATTTTAGCCGGTTTTTATATCATATTATAATATACAAGTATAATAGTATACAGTATATCAACAGTTGTTGGCAGGTTATTTTAAAATTCATAAATTTAATATATTCAAATATTATTAATAACTCTTTCATGTCGGTATCTTCTATGTTCAGGAGTGGTAGAAAGTGGCGGCTCAAGCTAATTAGTGGCCTAAAGCCAAACATTTAACTTTTAATTAGTTTTTTATTTTTTCAATTCTGAGATTTAAAGTTATTTCTTTCTTTTTAATAATTTTTTTTATTTTTTCTATGATCTTAAACTAGAGATATATATATCAAAATATTTTTTTATTTTATGGTCTTAAACATATCACGTGGAAGTTAATTTTAAAAATTGACCAAAAAAAAAAAATTCTTTAGTGTTTCGAAACAAACTAATAAAAGAATTAAAAAATATAGTATATTTTTTTGTTTGTTAAAAAGACTTATAATAATTCTATTATTATTAAAAAAATTGGGTCCCTTTCGAATTTGGGGCATACCGTGTATGCCTCATTTTTAAAGGCATTGAGTCACCCCTGGTCGTAGACATTTAAAATTCTTCTCTACAACATGGCAAAATATTTCTTGGCCAATAATAGATCTAACATGATTTGTGGTGCAATGGTGGAATTGTTTCCCTCTTAATTAGAGATTTCGAATTTAAACCTAAATGTGGAAAAAATTATCTTGGGAGCGCCACCTCTAAATAAGTCATGTAAGGTGCGATTCAAATTTAGTTGGGAATACTCCAAATGAAGGCAAAAATAATAATAGATGATATCTAAAATAAAAGAGCAAAGATTATATGTGGCTAAAGATTCAACACGCCCATTTCCATTAATCACATCGACTATGATGGTTATAGCTTTACACCAAATTTTCTTTTTACTATTTTTAAGTTTTGATCTATTTTGTGGTTATTAAAATAAGCCTTTTTATTCTTTTACTCAAACCCACATTTCAATTCCTTTCACCACATCCCTCCTATATAAACCCACTTTTCTCACCTTCATAAAAAAAAAAAAAAAAAAACCCAAACCCTTCAGCCAAAAAAGAAAAATCTTAAAAACCCATTTAATATATTATTTAATATAAAACACCAACCGACAAAAAGTTGGTCCCCCATTATTAAAATAATTAAAAATGAGATTAAAAAAACCAGTTTTTTGCAATTTAATTAAAAGGGGATTTACTTCGTCTTCTTCTGTATCAAGTTGTTGCCTTTTGTTTATGCAGAAAAAATGGAGAAGATAACAAAGCAAATCCAGATTATAAGAAGGCTCTGGAATTTATAATCAGAGATTTGGAGTTGTGATTGTGATTTGTGAAGGAGGTGGACACCCCTAAGCCCCAGTCCCCACCCTACCCAACCTATCACCTTACGCCAAACAGTACCCAATCTAGAACAAGCTCAACAAAAAAGAAAGATCTCTTGTTCTTATCCTTATTCACCGCCTCACATAAATTTTCTTCGTAAGTTTAGAAATCCCCAGTTATTTATCATCGATTTATGTTGGAAAGTTCAAATCTTTATGTATTACAAGGTAAGATTTGAAAATAATTGGTTTATCTTCTGTGGGGTTTCTGTTTTTGTTTCATTTGTTGATCTTTGTTGGTAAAGTTTGGTTCTTTTTCAACTTTTTTGTAGATCTGGTTTTGGATTTAAAGATTATCAAGAAGGATTTGAGATTTGGTGAGAATTTTTTTTCTGGGAAATGTCGCTTTTGCCTAAAAGCGACTCGATTCACATTCGAGAAGTTTGGAATGATAATCTGGAAGAAGAGTTTGATTTGATTCGAGAAATCGTTGATGATTATCCGTTTATAGCTATGGATACGGAGTTTCCTGGAGTTGTTCTTCGTCCGGTTGGGAATTTTAAGAATAGTAATGATTATCATTACCAGACCTTGAAGGATAACGTGGATTTGTTGAAGTTGATTCAGTTGGGTTTAACGTTTTCTGATGAAAATGGGAATTTGCCCAAGTGTGGAACTGATAAGTACTGCATTTGGCAGTTTAATTTCTGTGATTTTAATCCGAATGAGGATGTTTATGCTAACGACTCGATTGAATTGTTGAGGCAGAGTGGTATTGATTTCAAGAAGAATATAGAAAATGGGATTGATGCTAAGCGGTTTGGTGAGATTTTGATGTCTTCAGGGATTGTGCTGAATGATAATGTGTATTGGGTTACATTTCATAGTGGGTATGATTTTGGGTACTTGTTGAAGATCTTGACATGTCAGGACTTGCCTGAAACTCAGGAAGGTTTCTTCAATCTGATCAACATGTACTTTCCTGTGCTTTATGATGTTAAGCATTTGATGAAGTTCTGCAACAGCCTTCATGGTGGATTGAACAAGCTTGCAGAGTTGTTGGAGGTTGAGAGAGTTGGTGTCTGCCATCAGGCTGGTTCGGATAGCTTGCTCACAGCTTGTACTTTTAGGAAGTTGAAAGAGAATTTCTTTATTGGCTCACTTGAGAAGTATGCCGGTGTCTTGTATGGTCTAGGTGTTGTTGAGAATGGAGTCCATTGAAGAACAAAAAAAATGGAAAAAAAATAAAAATGTGTGAACAACAGAAAGATAGATCCTTAGTGTTTGTGTGTGCTTATGATGCCACACTACTCTGTAAACTTCTGATAAGAGAGTTTGCTCCTCATTTATGATACCACCCTTCTTTTGGCTAAATTCAAGTGTTTCTAGAAAACTACATTCGTGTGGTGTTGTTTCAGTTGCTGCACCCATTAAAGCTCTTACTGTCTTTAATATGGTTAAGGTTCATTCTTATTGTCCTGCATTCAGTCTATGTCCTGCATTCATGCTATACTGCTGCTAGACTTTTTTCTTTATCTGAGGTAGATTATGTGACAAAAGAGAATACCAGGACCGAATATTCTACATCGAGAACTGGTTCATTGTTGTTGTGATATTCAGTTCATTGGAGTCGAAAACAAATGATACTGGGACGGAGGGAGGTGGTCTTGGTTAACTTTAGATATCTGTTCTGATATCATGGTAATCCTAGCATAAACAAGGAGGAATATATCTGTTGCATTTTAGATTTGTTTGTGTGTCTATGCAGTGATAGCATCATTTGACAAACTTGCAATTTGACATTTTGTTGTCAATGATAATTACTTTAGACTTCTGGTTCATGAATCTTTGGACCTATCTCTACGGTGTTTGAAGCAGGACATACAAATTCCAGCGCAGTTGTTGCTGGTTTATGTTGTTGGATGAAAATTTAATGCCTCCCCTTGGAATTATACCAGTGTAACACTAACGAACTCTTGACATGCTTTTCTGGTTTGAGCTAATAATGGCAGGTTATTGCATCCTTATCTTTCAATAACACAACCAGCATCACCACAATATTGAAGATTATAAGGTAGTTGAGTGTTGTCTCGCTCTCTTACGGGGTAGAGCTTGGTGGGTAGATAGTGTAGTCTCTTGTGCTTCGTTTATTGCTTTGTATGATATGTTACGTTTCTCTATTATTTGATTTGCCTAGTCTTACCTCTGTGCTGTCTTGTTCAAACTGCCTTATTATGTGTTAGTTGATTAGGATCTTTCAGAAATACACTCTCCATCTTGTCACAAGGTAAGAATAAGGTTTACATACATAACCCCACAATCTGAATATCAAGTGACTCGATGAGAGGCAGATGCACTGCCATCAGCCAAATCAACTCAATTTATGTAGTAGGTACATTTATGGCGTTTTAACTTCAGCAGTATGAAAATATCTGATTAAGTAGTGGAAAGAAGATACAGTGATACCCTTTAATGGCTTGAGACAGAAATAAGCAGCAATCAATTACTAAGCTTGTGAGATACATGACATGAATGGGCGGAGGAAAAGGAATAGCACCTAGGATTGTAGTGGTGATTAAGGTGCTCCATCTTACAATAACCCATACCATAACTATATTATAACACTCGAACAAAAATTTGATCTGGAAACCCAGGTGTCTGCTAATTCATCTTAGAGATCAACTCATTGATGTGATCCTCGCGATTTCCTGAATCGCCACCATCATTGTATCGTCTCTTCTTACCCTGCAAAGCTTTCTCTGGCTTGGTGAGAGCAAAGGGGCATAGAAAGCTAGTGACCTCCTTGAAGTGTGGACCAACACTTGCAATCTCTCTCACAACGTCCTCTAAGCATATAATGCCATACTGGCCCAGTGTCTGCCAAAATAAGTTGTAGTTGAGACAATGCAGGAATGCTCACAAAACAAAGAGTGATAAATTCAACTATTGTAGTTATGTGATAGTAAAAGAAATGGAAACAAAGGCACCTGTTCAACAATGTCATTGCTAGTCAAAGGCACCCTCTGGTTGTCAGATTTTCCAGAACCTTTCTTGTAAATCAGATCTTTCACACTCTTCAGATTGGGGTATCTTCAAAGAAAAAAGCACATTAATTGGTTAGGCGGTTTGGCATCACATGCGTTAGTTTTGCATCATAAGGATCAGTATGTCCTGTCTCTAATTCCTACTAATCGAAATTGAATGTCCTCATTTAACTACACATCATAACAACAACATACCCAGTGTAACCCCACAATTGAGGCCTGGTGTGCACGCAACCTTATTGCTAGTGAAGGTAGAGAGGTTGTTCCCGACAAACAAACTACACATCATTATAAGTATAAAGTAGTTCCCTTTAGCCAGTGTAAAGGTGGACGAATGTGACTCCTACGGCTACATAATACATGGCAGAACTTTGACTATCAAATGAAGTAGTGGTGTTTAATCATATACCATGGGTTAAAGAGATCAAAATCTGATGTTCCCCTTTTACATGGAGAACTTTGACTATCAAAAAGAGAAACTGAAGATAGAACCTTTTACTTCTTTTAATGGGGAAAACCACCATATACTCATCAACAAGTAACTATACATCTGTTTCAAATTATGTGTATCTTTTTGACTGGACTTGGAGGTTAAGAAAGAAATGTAGACTTTTGGACCTTATGATCTTAAACATGTCATAACATTTGTGCGGTTATAAAACGTTTGAAACTTGTGGTCTTAAATGTATATAACCTTTGAAACTTGTGGTCTTAAATGTATCATAACAACTCTGTGGTTATAAAATATTCTCATTAATGATAAAATGGGAAGTTTAAATTAAATTGCTTCCAAATTTAGAAAGGTATCTTCCTTTTTTTAAACTGACTAAAAAGGAAACAGATTCACATAAATTGAAAACAGATGGGGATAATGAATAGGGAAAACAGCTATACAAAAGCTGAATAACTAGTTAGAAAATCCAATCAAGGTAAAGACTGCTCTAACATGGATAGAAGTTAGGATAGTTGGCCATGAGAAAATAAGAAATGATAGAGGTAATTTAATGTCTTCCTCAAAAAAGATGGTCTCACAACAATAGCACGAATTACAGAAACATTAGAGTATAGTTCCCACAGCATCTTCCTCTATGGCAAAATAACTTTATTTTATTTAATCATTAAAATTGGCCTTGTCGTATTTGTTCCACCTTGTATTCACAGTATTTACTAGAAATTTGCTCGTTAACAACTAATGCTAGCACGACATGCATGGTTTTCCAATTAGGATATGTATTATACTGAAGCAATATGCATTTTAACCACAGAGAATTAAAAACCATAACCCAATGCTTAAGAGACATACATATATAAGAAGTTAAAGACTTTCGAGTGGAGCCTAAATCATGCAACATAAATCACGTGATTAGCCCCTTCAGAAGATAGAGGGGGCATTTTTTGGAAATAAATTGAACGTATGAACTGGTCCCTACTTAGTTACTGGTGCAGATCATCAAGTAACTTGAAGTAGTAAATGTGACCAAGGAGAAATTAGGAAAAAACGTTGAAAAGGTCATCCCTCCCAACAAGCATAAGGTCTGGTATTAATTGATAAGAGGTAAGTGTAATTCAAGGATATCCAGTAAGGAGATGAACTGAGCGAACACCATTGCAGCAATCATAAATTAAGTACACATACCCATATGTGACAAAAGGCTCCACCTTTTGTAGAATCTCCACTGTTCTTTCATTTGCCTTTACAAAGACCCCACTGAAGATTTTTCGCAACCTCAAAGAGTATAAAGCCTTCCTTGTTCTTGGATGCATATCACTTTTCCTGCAGTGAATCACAAATATTAGGACCCTAAGGCAGGCCAAACCAGCCAAAAGTGTATAACTGTGATAACAAAATAATGAACTTACCCTCCAATGCGTATTACAAATAGAAGTTTGGAATCTGACGTAGTCAGTGCTCCCTTGGCTCTTCTTTTTCCCCTTTGTTTCATTTGGACAAGGTCCATCTCCTGAATGAAACAAAGCAAATAAGAAGATCTTAGACAATCTACACACGATTGAAGTACAATATACAACAAACAATCTTCATGACTTGGGCTTAAAACGCAACAATACAATGTTGGTGTAATTCAGAATGTTCACTTTTGTTAAGTAAGAGGCAATTTGATTAGATATAAACTAAGGCAGGACCTTTTTGTCTTTTGAAAAGTAAATTTAGTAGCCACTAGCCACATGCAAAGTTTGTGTTCAAATATGGTAACAATATCCTAAAAACTTGTTGTTTGAGAGTTTGTTTCACTGATGGGTACAACACATTTATTTTTCCTCACTAGTATATGCCCCCAAAAAATTGGAAAGATTTGTTTGTAGCCCATAAGAAAAGGTTCTTTCACTCATGCTCCTCAAACTTCACACTTAAAGACTATGTGTTGCTTATAGCATCTTTGTTTGCTCCAAGAAGGTTTTATGTTTTGCTTCTATATTTTACAACTTGCCAAGGACAAATCTTGTACTTAAAAGAAGTACAGATATTGTTGTGTCTTATTGATTCGGAACGTAGAATATCAATATCAACAGAGAGGTTTTTGCCTGCCCAACTCACATTACTTGCTGAATAGTCACAGTCAAATAGAAAGGCAAGTTGAGAACTTGAGATTAGTATTTTTTTTTATGACAGTGGCCTTTGAGCTGGTACCTGCTACATCTCACCAGCATAAGGTACCGCATAACTCTGGCGACCAAGGCTTTGGGCAGACGAGAAAAACTCATCTAGTATCTTTTGACTCCACTAAGATTTGAACTTGAAGCCTCATGGCTCTTGCTCACTTCATCGACAACTAGTCTACACTCTTGGGAGACACCAAATTAAGGATAGGTTAACTAAAGTATATATCATACCTAAATCATATGCATCCCAATGACTTATCAATGTCATTTAACTATAGCACAATGCCCAAAAAGGGAATCAAATGGGGATAGAGAACAAATTAAATATACACTCATTGAGAAGGGACAGCAAATGCTGAAGCTAATTGGATAGGAAAAAAAGAAGAAGTTGAAGAAGACACTAGTTAGGGATAGCACATGACCAACTTTTCTTAGAAGAATTAGTCAGTGTCCTCAAAAGGAGTAGGACTTATTAGAAGTTAAAAATTCACTTTTTATACTATAATGTGAACAAATATCATAAGTTCGAACAAATTAACCATTGATGCAATTAACAAAACAAATTCAGTTAATCAAATACCTTATCTCTATACTCTCGAATAAACTGCTCGGGCTTCTTGATGACAAAACTATCAGATTTGAGCTTTCTGACTTTCTGTTCCAGCTGGAGTTTTCTTCTGATTGCCCATTCTTCATTGTTCTTCCTCTTCTTCAGAATCACTTCTGGTATATAATTCAGAGGCTGTGGCACCTCATCCGCCATAATCAGCAATACTATCTCTAAGAGAAGCAATAAGCAAAGTTAGAAACCGTGCTGCGCTTTCAAGCCCACTACAGCCATCCTCTATCACATAATTTTACCAACAAAAAATGCATTTTTTATGTAGACATGAGCTCAATACTACTAAAGTACACCAGCCAATCTTTAAAGCCATTATCACATGGGGAACACATTAGTCTACAGATTAACAGTATAATTTCCGTTTTAACATTAAAATTCCAGGAAAAAGTTAAGGTTTTTGATCTCATGAAAGATTTAAAATTTGGAGAGAGAGCGAAATATATACAGAGAAAGTGACAAATAAATATGAAGCTTACATATCAATTACGCCGGCGAAAGTGACGGCGAGGATTTCAACGGAAATATTCAGAGGAGCGAAGAGGTTGAGTCGACGAAGGTTTTAATAGGGTTTTGGATTTCAATTTGGGTCGCTAGAGATAAATTTTGTTATTGGGCTTTTGGAAATTGGAATTTGGAGTTCATAAGGTCAAACTATTCTATCTAGATAGAAGTTTTACGGGACAGCCCATTTTGATACTCGTCTGAAGTTAGGCTTGATAAAATTAAATTTCATACAAAAAATTTAAAATTACATGAGTAAACTTTAGGCAAAAATGATTGAATTTCAATCATTTTTATTTGAACTTCATCTATATGTGCTTGAACTTTGAATAGAAATGGTTAAAAGTAGGTAAATATGACTGAACTAAAGATACATATGACTAAAGTTTGACTGAAAAATCAGTTAGAGTTAGACAAAAATGATTGAACTTTCAATCTCATAATAATTGAAGTAAAGCAAAAATGGTTGAACTTCCTTATTTTAACAATATATATGCGCCTAAACTTCAGTCATTCAAGTCAACTCAAACCCCTTAAATATGAAGTTAGGCTTAAATTCATACCAAACGTCTGAATTTGAATTGGTCTTTAAGTTTAGGCTTTGACGGCACCTAATTTCAAACCTGAAGTTTGAAACTTTAAATTCACGATTCAACTTCGAATTAGATAGTTAAAGTTAATTCTGAGATGATTGACTTTTCTTTAATCAATCTTAACTATTCTTTAAATTTGGATCTTGACATTGGTTATTTGTGCAATCTCTCACAAGCTAACGCCACATGATTGTGAAATGGAAAGATTGCATGTTTTTCCTTTTAAATTGATCGTTTTTTTTATTAAGTGGATTGATCTTAAATTTCTCTTCAGCTAGCAATCAAACTTATGCCTGGTGGGGCATAAGTTCTTTAGAGCTGTCCTAACATAATTTCTGGTATTGTTACAAAAATAAAAACTCATGTTTTGGGAAAAACTTGTTTGTTATAAAGATCATACTAGCTCAAAATAGGGTCAAAAGTGAAATTGGTAGGAACATTATTGGGCCAAACATCAGAGGCCTAAATGTTTTCTCCATTTATTTGCAAAGTAGCTATCCAAGGCGCTAACTATCTGTTCATGAGTTTCTTTTGTAATCCTATAAGGGAAAATTAGCAAACTAGTCACAGTTACTAACATAATTATTAAAAATATTTACACTTTAAAATAATTATTCAATATGTCAATATTTTAGAAAATAAATTGTATCCTAATATAATTAATTTTCTTTCCTTGTATTTCTAAAATCAGGCCCAAATTGGACCATTTTTTTACTCCATTATCACGTAAAAAAATAAAAAATAAAAAATACCTCCATTACCCACTTACTCTTCTTTCTAGGTTTTACCCCTAATTGCTCCTTTCTCCCTCTTCCCTTTTTCACCTTGAAAATCGTGAATGTAATTTAAGAATTTAGTTAATGAAAGAAAATTAATTGCACTAATTCAAAATTTGCAAGGTCATTTTTAAACGTGAAATGTTTGGTGCACTAATTCAATTTATAGAGATGGCCAAAACTGCTGAAAAACTAGCGATTCGAGAGTCATTGAAAGAAACTCCTCAAAATTATATGGTTGGTCAAAAGTTCACATCTTATCAAGATGCTAAAAAAATGTTGTGCACATGCTTAAAAAAAAGAAAACAAAACTCTCATAAAAGATAGGGTGTTAGAGTACTTATTTATTATAAAGATATTTGGAAGCTGATAAGATCCACCCATAAAAATACAAAATTGGAGTTGTTATCTCTAACAATGGCTTCTTTCATGGCAAGCATTTGATTTTTTTACAAAAATATACAGATAATGAAATTCTAAACCAATTTAGAGATGTGGATGTCTCTAATCCAATATATGCTATGATTAGACTAAGGAAGCCCACTCTTGACACAGACTTGCTTTATAATTTACTTGTGCATTCGACAAAAACTAATATAGGATCATGTTTTTTTTTATTTTATGAATTATCTAGTGTTCGTAGGATCAGTGGCGCAGCTAGAAATTTCAATAAGGGTGTTCAAACTTTAGATAGTAAATTTTAAAAAAAAAAAATTAGGTTTAAACAGTTTTAAAAAATGTGTGGACACATAAAATCTGGGCATCGTGTAAGTTTTGAGCAACGCATATATATCACTGTCATTGTGTTGTCGGAATCTATTGGTTGTAAGGGTGTCTAAAATAACACATGTATAGCAATATAAAGTAAGATTTAATCTATATATATAACGTAATTTTTCGACGAAGGACGTCCAACTGGACACCTTAACACTAGCTCTGCCCCTGCTTAGGACAACACTGAGCAATAGTTTGATATGCGGGATGAGATCATGAGATAGAATAGGATATATCATGGAACTAGTATTTTTTTTAATATTTTATACGAAATAACTAATCTCGTTATTCTAATATAAATATTAAAATAAATAATCTCGATTAATACTCAAAACTAAATGCGAATTTAGAAATTG
Source organism: Solanum etuberosum (assembly GCA_029582245.1). Taxonomy (NCBI): domain Eukaryota; kingdom Viridiplantae; phylum Streptophyta; class Magnoliopsida; order Solanales; family Solanaceae; genus Solanum; species Solanum etuberosum. The sequence goes on along the minus strand of JAJONR010003586.1, from coordinate 91,535 downwards.
TTATCCCAAGTACCAAATAAAACTTAATTCACACATTACGGGGTCCCTTTTTCATCACATATACCCATCTAATTGTCGGCCACTTGTACGTAACACAACAAACATACATATATCGTGAAAATAATAATCACATAGTAATTAAAGTAGTTAATTAAGAACACATTTTACTCCTACTGTTTTTATTTATATATTACTATTTTAAATTTTACGTCTCTTAAAAACTATGTAAGTTTATCGTTATACCTTTATTTAGTATTCTCTTGAGTTAATTTCAATAAATGAAAATAAATTAATTTATTTTGATTAATTAATGAGCAACTTTCACATATAGCAAACATAAAAATCATATTTGTATGCTATAGCTATAGTTTGCATAATTGCGCTCCATAGCAAACATAAATATGTATATTTCGCTATACATATACAAAAGAAAGCAGTTGTATAATATGTTTATGTTTCGGTATACATATACAAAAGATCAATTGTATAATATGTGTTTGTATAAAGCGAGAAAGAGAGAAAGACAAAAGAAAACTGGACATGGAAAAATCGTAGTTGTATAATCATAAGTGCATAGGACGAAAATATATGCATTTGTATTTGTATATACAATTTTCTCTCGCTTTATACAAACACAAAGTATACATTTGTGTTTGTATAAAGTGAGAGAGGTGAGTGAGAGTGGCGAACGAGATATGGGAGAGGGGAACGAAAATATATGTATATATACAATTTTCTCTCGTTTTATACAAACACAAATGCATTTTATACATTTGTGTTTGTATAAAAGCGAGAGAGGCGAGGGAGACTATCGGCGAGAACGAGAGTGGCGAGCGAGATTCACCAGGAGAGAGGCGAAATAGCAACAGTTTGCTATGGGGTACAATTAAATCAAACTATGGTTATATCATTTAATTTGAATTAATAGTTTGTTATTATATACAATTTTCCCTTAATTAATTGACCAACGAACATGAATTAATCATTTAGTTTTCCTATGTAAGTCAAATTCATACTTTTAAGGCTAATAACTCTCAAAGGTAAAATAGGAAAAATAGTGTCATTTATGCATTGATTTTATGAAATGACAAATATTAAAAACCATATATTTTTAGTAATGACGACATATAAATTGAAATAGAGGGAGTAACACATAAGGGTAGGGGCATGGGTATAGCCACCTCAGGGTATCCAACTGGACACCCTTCGTTGAAAAATTACGTTGTATATATATGTCAAATTCTACATTTAAAGGATATATATTTAAAGTTGGACACCCTTGATAAAAGCTATGTCATTGGGTGCAGTGGTAATGGGTGTTTATTTAAATGAAGGAGTTTTAAATTCGATCCCCTAAATTGCACAATATATTTTTATTTTATTTGAACAGTTATACACCATTATTCCTAGACACCCTTAATAAAAAAATTGGCTTCTTCGCTCCTTTAGGGGTTGAATACAAGTTAGTCATGGGCAGATTGAAAGAGTCAAACAAATTTGAATAAGAATTGCCAGCACTACATTGTGTATGTTGACAAAGACAAAAGAAAGAGAAAGTGGGGGCAGCTACATTTTTTGGTTTGAATACTAGTACTAGAATGTAACACAACAATATCATGCAAGATGGTTACACATTCTTGACTGTTGAGCCTCGTTCTTCCCTTTTATTCCTATTTAGAGTTGAATTTTGTTTAATAAGAGGGAATATTATATTAAGTAATTCCAACTTTGAGGAATATAATTATGTTCTTAAATCCTAACTACTCATTGTGCATAAGATTTTTTTAAAATAGAGACAATATATAGATAAATACTAAGAGATCAAAGTTGATTTTCCAAGTTCAAAATACAAAGAAAATCAAACGTTGATCGGGTTTACCTAACATGGTCGGAACGAAATCGTTTTCAAGACAATGGCTTGGCCTAACCCAAATTTGGTTTTGCAAATTGTAGGTCCACCACTAAACCTTGGGAGCAATCGGCTACAATAATTTACATTCCTAGCGAACCGAAATCGCTTTCAAGATAAAACTGTGCATCATTCATGTTAATTCTCTAAAGCATAATTCAAGATAACTTTCTGCTGAAAAGGTATCCATCCCAGAAGTACAATATAATTGCTTGCTGCTTTTATACTTGCTAAAGAAGTTCTCATTATCAGTGTGTCCTCATCCATAAGCCCCTGTAACTACAGGTCTTACTTTCTTATCAATACACATTCGTATATCTTTTTCGGTATATCCACGTGGACGACTCACGACCCAAACTGAAAATCCAACAGATAGTGCCCCATCCCTGTCCCCACCTCCCCATGAAGTTTCCCACATCAAATCATCATGCCATGTAACTTCCTTTCAAAGTTGAACCACCATTTCCTATAATTCCCCCTACCTAATTCCCTAAAATAGCACTACAAGGAAATGGACTCCCAAAATCAATCAGCGCCACGACAACAAGATGATAAACAGGAAAACAATGGGCTCATTCTAGATCTAAGCCTCCTCTGTAACTGGGAATTGAAGCCTACAGATGATCAAATAATCAAAACCAGTGATCATACTTGTCACACGATAAGCTCTTCGGAGGATGATGAAACAGAGCACCAGGTTTTTTCCTGTAACTATTGCTACAGAAATTTTTACAGTTCACAAGCACTTGGCGGCCATCAAAATGCACATAAAAGGGAACGAATTACAATGGCGAAGAGGAAGCAGAGTATAGCTTCAGTTCCTATTATGCATAGGTCTCTTGGCATTCAATCCCACTCCATGATTCATAAGCCAAACATTTCGTCGAACACTTTCGGGGCATCCACAGTTCCACCCTTATTATATAGTACACATTCAGCTGGGATGTGGTCGAGAAGGCGGCTGGATCATTTTCCGGTGATCGGGCGCCCTGAAAGTCACCGAACATCGTTCGGTGACGGTGCTGCTAGGATAAATTTCTGTAACATGAACAAGTTTACAACAGTGGTTGGTTCTCAAGAGGATTTGAAGAAGCTGGATTTGTCTCTCAAACTCTGAGACTTTGTTGGTATTAGTAGTCGTAGTAATTAAAATATTCCGGTATATGTATGTGAGCTTAAATATATTTCTTCCTTTAAAGTTGCTATTGAAGTGGTTATTTAACCTAGGCAGACGGATTGTAAAATACTGCAATCCGCCAAGTAGTGTATCGGGTTTGGACGAAACTCATATATATTTGAAAATTTATCAAATACATACAGAAATAAGTTAAAAGTACTCATATGCGAAAGACTTGTGTTCAAATATTGCATTATTAAAATTATAGAGTTAACAAGTAGGAAGCGCATGTTTCCTTAATGTTCACAAAAGAAGAAACACGGAAATTAAATCGGAGTCAAAATCTCATTGTTTCATTGATGAGATAGAGACTTTGGATGTGCAACGTATATGTACTGTTTGAGCTTTGATGAATTATTAACTTTAATTTCCTAGTAGCATAGGATGCATATGGTGGGCAGAGAATGTTCCCATGGAGTATTTCAAATTGTACTATTACATTCAAATGATACACCTTACGGTAGATGAAAAATAGACCCATCTATTAAGAAGTCATCATCAATATGTTTGTGTGGAGTCATGTGGAAACGAAGTTTCGTAATGACCCTACTCAACAAAAAAAAAAAAAGTTTCGAAAAACCAAACAATGATCCTTAATTTGAGCATGTCATAATTAAGTAAACAAATTGGTGGGACCGATTATGATTCGTCCAAATTTGATAAACGTAAATTATGGCATGTTTCATAGTACTAATCTTAGCTCAAAAGGAACAAACAAAAATACTCGATTTCCGCTAACTTCGTACAATGATCAGCTAGCAGAAGATCGAATCTCTTCTGCTCAATTTGTACATTTTTTTTTACATATCACAATATTTATGTGGATGTGTCCACAAGGGTGTGGTTGAGAGGTGGGTCTCCCTCAGAGATCGAAATCATCCTCCATCTGCTACTCAGCCATGAGCTCATTGCATGAGGCTTGTCTAGAGCGATCTACAATTTCTGTGTGATTTGCGAGTTATTGTATAGTGATCAGATAATCACAAAGTGCTAAACCTGAATGACAGAAATTGTAACACAAATTGTGAATTTTTTCAAAAAAAAATATTTATGTAGCTTATAAAACATTTGAAATGTATGACCTTAAATATGTCATAACAATTCTGAGGTTATAAAATTTCTCATGAATAACAAAATGAAAAATATAAAATTAATTATTTCAAAATTTTAAAATTTTTCCCTTTTTTTTTCTTTTTTAAACGACTAAAAAAATAAAAATGTAGAATATCGATGAAGGTGAAAGCCCAACGACATGCATGCATGGTGTAGGGTTGGTGGGTTACTGAAAATACAGAGAACTATAGAAATAGGTTCCTCCATAATTGTGTATTAACAACTACTTGTACCTGAGCCTTTTTTTGTTATTATTATTATTATTATTATTATTATTATTATTATTATTATTATTTTTCGTTTCTGCAATAAATAAACAAGTGATATTTTTAGTTTGATCACACTCCCGATGTGACACCATTTAAGAAATTACTTGTTTCTAAAAAGTAAAAAGTGTTTTTATTAACTTACCTATAATAAATAAGTATCTTGAGACAAATGTAGTAATTCTTTAGCAAAACTTTCTTTATTTAAAGAAGGATAAAATTAAAATAATATCATTATATCTTCTTTGTAATCTAAAACATCACTTATTTAGAAAAAAAAATTAAAACATCACCTAAAAACGGCAGGACGGGGAATATTACAATTTGGTTCGAGTTTGAGCGAAGTGTTCATTAACGTAGGTTAAGGGTGACAAAATTAAACTCAACCCGCCCAATCCGTTTAAGTTAATTTGGACGGGTTATTGACTCGCTCATTCATTAGCTTAACCCATTTCAATCCAACCCATTAAAAAATGGGTTGATATGTAACTTGAATTGGCTCAAGAAAAACCTAGTCGAAATATTGTTAATAATTTTTTTTTTCAATTTGATATGTTGTATATACCATAATAAAGAATTTTATATATTAAGTACTAAAATAGTTTAAAAGAACAAATAAAACAACTAAGCTTAGTAAAAATTGGGTTGGGTTGGGTCTTGACCCGTAATGTAACCCATTACCTAATCCATTTTGACCCAAGCAAATTTATGTTAGGTTAAATCTTGATCCGATTATTATCTTAACTCATTATGGCCGTCCAAATTTGACTCAACCTGCCCAATTGTCACCCCTAATGTGTATATATATATATATATTACCCAACGATCACAAATAGCGATCAAAAGTAGATTTAAGACTCAAATCTAGTCATTAATATCATCGGCGGGGTTAAAATTTTTATTGAGGGGATTCAATGTACACATTTTTTTAAAAAAAAACTTGTACATACCATATATATAGCTTTTTAACGAATGAACCCTTTGCGGTATTCTAGCTCAGCCATTTCTTAAAATTTACGTGCAATCAGTATTGACGAAAAAATGGAGAAAGTTCATTTTACTCATTGTATTAGGACAACTTGGCGCATTGAATTTCAGACATAAGTTGACATAAGGAAAGATAATAGTAATGAAATCAAATACTCACACGTTTAAGTGTTCCTTTTTAAAGATTTCACATGAAACATTGTCATTTGAAATAAACTTTAATTATAGTTCGCATATGATCAAACTTGATCCAATCATCTTGATCTCGACAAACAAGTTATCATACGATGATCATCCACATTAATTAATCATTCATAAAAAGCTTATACTTTTATATATGATATTTTACTCAAGATTTCATGATACAAACATACAACGCAACGTACATGTCGAAAGACCATTATATAAATTAGAATTGAAGAAAATAAACAATTTTATTTTGGGTTTATAATTCAAACCCAATTTTGTCTTGTGCGTTATTCTAATGGATCTTTAATATTTGACCCTATTTATTCAAAATACATTCCCCCAAAGGCCAAAACTAAGCATGCTTTACAAATCTCTTCTCTCCCTTTACGTTTTTGTTTGACTAGATTTAATTCATCATTGTTGGTTTCCCAAAGACAAATGAGAACCAAATGTGGTTGCATTAATTATAATTTAAATACCAATATATAAATTAAATATTTTCTACTTGAGATATATATTAAGTAAAGGTAAAGAACACTAATCTTAGGTTCTAAACAAAAAGCACTTGACTTTCTTGGAAAATCTAGCTCATTTCTTCTTCTTTTTCTGGTTCAGAATTTGTATTAAAGCCTCATTAAATTTGAACTCACACCTAGAAGTTCCATATTGGAGGTAAAACGCTTCCTAACAAAGGCGATTCCGTATCCAAGATGACTCGAATATGAAACCTCTCTGATTAAGAATAAAAGAGTACTAATAGAATATTATCGTCTTCCTTTGATATTAATAGAATATTTATGTTTTCATTATACTGAACAACTAGTTAAAGAATTTCGTATAAAATTTGTGAGAATCAAACTAGATGATTTTCAATTTGTCATAAATTCACATTAAGCAAGTCAAAAACAGGTACCAATCGATTGATAATTATTCTTCAAGACAGGAATTATATAAAGGTACTTATCCAAAAAAAAAAAAAACAATCCATGTTCTTTGTTTTCAATCAATGTGTCTTCTTGACAAAGATATTTAAACCAAATTTTTTTAGAAATTATTAAAAGGATTAATCACAAACATATCTTATGGATTTTGAGATCAAAATCATTTAGTAAAAGTATCATTCTACACAATTTCATATTTTTCTTGAAAGTCATTTTAGTTTTAAATTGATCTAATAATTAACCACCCTAATGTTTTTAAAATAAGGCAGGTTAGGTGCTAGAAAGGGCAGTTAGAGAGATAATTGGCCTCTCAAAATCGTTAATAAAGTTGATTAAGAATGATGATTATTATTTTTATATCTGTTAATTATTTATGTATGGTAAAGGAAAAAGGGAGAAAAAGAATCAAAGAAAAGGAATACAAGGAGACGGACAAATATGTTGCATTCTCCTTCTTAAATTTCTTGGTAGAAAACGACAGAGTGTAAACTAATCAACAATGTTAGAAAGCTACATGTGTTTTATTTGTCACATTGACATAACTATTATAGGGTAAATCAAATAGGACATATACTACATTTTTACATTTTTTTTCCCGCCCCAGTGTTCGGAGTCTACATTAGAGCTCCGATTATATTCGAATCGTGCTCTGCAGAATCCATTCGGAAGTGACGCTTCCAACAAGATTTTTTTCATACCTAGGGCTCGAACCCGAGACTTCTGATTAAGGGTGAAGATGCAATGAGTACTAAGTTATTGTTTGATTAAAAATGTAAACAAGGGTGTTACTTCGCTATGAAAATTTACTAGTGATACTTACTAATGAACTTCAAGTGAAATATAAATATACTCCCTTCCGTCCCATATTAGATGAACATCTCACTAGAAAATATTTTTTTTACATATTACTTGATTACTTACTAAATCAGGATAGAATTAATTAATATTTTTTATTTTCCCCTACAATTAATATGACCTTTGAAAGTTTTAAATAAATTTTGAAGATTCAAAATTTCTTTTTTTCAAGAGGCTAACATCGCTTAGTACTATTTAAGAATATAAACTATTTTTTCAAACTTTCCTTTTCAATTGTTTTAACGTTAAAGCACACCCAAATACCTATCGATTTTAAACCATTTCATTGACCACTAAACTCTATCAATGACTCATTCATAATACTTCCTACGTCCACTTTTCGGGTGTTTGGTATGAAGGAAAATATTTTCCTGAAAAATAAGTACATTTCTAACTTATTTTCTCATGTTTGGTTGAAGAGTAGAAAATATTTTTTAATGTTTGGTTGGTGAATGAATTATAATTTTCAATTTTTTTTTGCTTGAGACTAAAAAAATACTCTTTAGGAAAATAATTTCTTATCCGAAAATCAACCTCGATAATTGATCTAGGACGCGACCCTGACACCCAAACTAGGACAAGACCCTGATGACCGTTTCAAAATCCGACCCTGAGATCTCACCCAGGAAAAAAAATTGAGAAAAAAAATTTCAAAATTTATTTTTTAAGAAAACTTTTTTTGATCGGGTCGCCAGGGGGAGGGGGTTGGCGGTTGGCGGCTAGGCGGTGGAGATGGCATAAAAAATGATTTTTTTTAAAATTGAAATATTTTTCAAAAGCAATTTTTATAAAGAAAAATTGACGGGGTGGCTTGGAGAGGGGCGGAGGGTAGGGTGTAGGAGTGGCGTAAAAAATGATTTTTTTTTTAAATTTGAAATACTTCCCAAAAATAATATTTTTTTTAGAAAAAAATTGATGGGGGTGGCCTTGTTTGTGGGGAGGGGTGGCGGGAGCCGGGGGAGTGGCATAAAAAATATTTAAAAATTAAATTTGAAATTTTTTTAAACCCATTTTTTTTGGGGGGAGTAGGGTAGGGGGTAGGGGTTGGGTGAGGTAAAAAAATATTTTAATTTGGAACATTTTTATAAAATAATTCTTAATTTTTTTATTTTTTTGTTTGATGAAGGGGGGGATGGGTTGGGGGTAGGAATAAAAATATATTTGAAATTTTTAAAAAAATATTTGAATAGGGAGCGTCGGGTACGGGGTATGGGTAGGGTAAGAAAAAAATTAAAGGATGAAGTAGAGTTTTCAAAAATGTTTTCCTTAATTTTGGAAGGGAAGTCATTTTCCTTAAATTTGAGGAAAATGAGTTGATTTGGAAAACATTTTCCAAACATTTTAAGCCAATCAAACATGAAAAAATTGGAAAACATTTCCTCTATACTAAACACACCTTTAATTGTCATAGTTTTCCTTTTTTAGAGTCAAACTATAAAAAAATTGACTAATATTTTACGATGCATTTTTTATCATATTAATTTACAAAAAATTACAATTTATAGTACTTTTGTATAGTTTTTGAATATCTAATTTTTTCTTTAAAAAAAATCAAATTAGTCAAATTGAATTTACAAATAAAAGTGGACAGATGGAGTACTGTTAAAAAAAAAAAAAAAAACTCAAAAAATTGTCTAAATGCCGACCAATAATTTTCCTTATAAAAATTTGGATAGAGTGCAGAGTCGACAGTAAAGAGTTTAAAATAGAAGAGAAATCACAGATCATCATTCCATAATACACTCTCAGCCACCATTATAATACACTCTTCAGCTGAGCACTGTCACCAAAGATTCCAATTTTCCAACCAATCTCTTCTCCTCCTTTTATACCTACCGGTACGGCCACTGTATCGCCGCCGGTGGTACCCTCAGTCCCCACTCCACCGCCAACTCCAAAATAAGAGGACCCACATTTCCTCTTTCATTTACCTACCAAGTACCGCCCACATATATCTGAAATTCAATTCAATCAATCGAAAAATACCGAATTCTCTTTCTTTACATCTTCACTATGAGAGGAACCTGAAAGTTCCTCTGTTTTTATTTCAAGATGCTCTGCTGCAAAAATTCAGTTAAAAATGGCCGTGGATCGGTTCCGGTGTACTTAAACGTATACGATCTAACTCCGATGAATGGTTATGCGTATTGGCTGGGTCTCGGAGTTTACCATTCCGGCGTTCAAGGTCAGTTACTCAATCTTCAAATTTTTCATTGTTTATCAGATCTGATTTTTTCTTAATTAACTGTAGCAAAGTTTATACTAATTATTTGTTGATGGGGGTGGGTTATGGTAGCTAGTTCATGGAGTGGAGTATGCATTTGGAGCTCATGAGTATCCAAGTACTGGAATTTTCGAAGGGGAGCCGAAAAAGTGTGAGGGATTTATTTTCAGGAAGACAATTTTGATCGGATGGACGGAGAAGACACCTAGAGAAGTGAGAAGAGTTATGGAAGAACTTGCTGATAAGTATAAAGGAAATGCTTACAATCTTATTACTAAGAATTGTAACCATTTCTGTAGTGATGCTTGTGTTAAACTCACTAACAATCCAATTCCCAGTTGGGTTAATCGACTAGCAAGAATTGGTAAGATTTTCAGTCAGATTTATTATTTCACATGTTTGAATATTCGCAAAATATATTTTAAAATGTTTGGTCAAAATTCAAACACTTTGAATAGTTAAGTGTTATATAAATTGGGACAGAGAGAGTACCTTGTTTTCTAGACGTGTTGAATCAGGAAGCTTCTGGGTAGTTTCATAGAAGTCTCAATGTTTGTTCTTGACAATGATTTTTTGCAGTCATTGCAGAAGATTCCTACCGAGTTCAGTGGCTGCGTTGAAGGTTTTTCACAGCCTTTAACACGATAGGAATCTTCAACATGAGTTTGTGCAGTCATTGAAGGGGTGTTCTGCAACTTGTTGATATGAGAAACTTAATAACTTAGTAATTGTTGGTGTGTGTAGGTTTCGTTTGCCATTGTATTGTTCCAATGAGCTTAAAGTCTACCAAAGTTCGCCACCATAGGATGGAGGACAAGGCAAGTGAAGGGAACAGCAAGAAACCTCAGAGCAGCTTGAATAACCAGACTCCGTCTTTGAATCCATCAGGTGAAGGGGACAAGAAGAAACCTCAGAGCAGCTCGAATAAGCCGACTACATCTTCAAATCCATCAAACAACAAGAAACCTCAGAGTAGCTCGAATAAGCCGACTCCTTCTTCAAATCCATCGTCAGCTTCTTCACAATCTCCTCCAATTGTCAAATCTACAAGTAGTAACAAAACCAAAAGTCCGCTACCTCCATCTACGCCGTTGACATCAGATTCAAATGCATCCTAGAATTTGCTGCTGCAGAAAGGCCAATGCTTTATTTGATTCACCTTTATTCTTTTGCTCGTTTCTTCATAATGCTAACAAATATTGTATATGCAAATGCTTTCAGTGGAAATGAAAATCTAAAATATGCAGCAACAAGCAAATGAAAGTTAATCTTTTATCTATTAATAGGCTTATTACAATCATCGTAAAAATTGTTGAACCATGATATTGAACCTGCACTGAGCGTAATGGATACAGAGAAATATACTGCAAATCACACTTATATAGAATTAAGACATTATTGTTTGATTAACTACTCAACAACTATGTTGCTCGGATTCTTCACAACTTAGCTCGGATTCGCACAACTTAGCTCAACAATTCTCTTGATTATGGGTTATGTTGGGGAGAATACAGAGTTGTTCCAACCAGGGCAACACTTGAAAGGAAGGGGAGCTTTCACAATGTGGTCACACTGATGAGGAAGTCACTGTTTATCCTTCTGAAAAGGGGTGAAGAGAAAAACAAAGCTTTATAGTATGATATTGAAAGCCTGTGAAGGTTATGTGCTTTTCCTTTTACAGTGTTTTTTTTTTTTGGGGGGGGGTTTCAAAGAGCTATTATTTGCCTTTCAACAGCTTTGGACAAATCAGATCACTTTTTTTCTTTTGATATATACAGACACGTCACATTTGTCCCCAATCTTTATTCTAGTGAACCAATTCGTAGTCCCAAAGGCCAATACTATACCTGAGAGGTGACTATAATTTGACCAAAAGATATCATCAATCAATGTATTCAAAAGTTCCAACCACACTTTTCGTGCTGTTGATGTTTCCATTCATACCATTTATCCTATATGTTCAATTTTTTCCAAAAACAATGAATGGAATCCAAGATGAATGACTACCCTTCTCCTTCACATAACAAGTTTTGAATAATTTACAAGGATAGGATACATAACCGGGAAAAAGCAACAAAAACGAATGAATAGCACTCAATTTTATTTTTTGGGGGAAAAAAAGGAGGAAGTCCTAGATAAGGCGATAAGTTATTCAGCAATGACTAGAATTACTCAAAAAATTCATTACATATATAAGGGTAGAATGTGCAAAGCTTGATGAATAAGGAGCTATGGCACTACCACTGAAAGTTAAGATGTAAAAGAGAGCATACGGAAAATAACGTACACTGACCTCTTCAGGATGGATGCATTAAATGTGGAATTATAGCAGCTTAGCTGACTTAAACATGGTATCACACCCCTGCACCAGCTAGCTAAGCCTCCCTCATTTGTTGAACTTCCACTTCCATCAATCATGGAAAATTGCATCTCTTCAGTTATCTCGGAATAAACCACACTGAAGGGAATCAAACATCCATGAGTTACAACTTACAGCTTTGGAGCTCCTGTTACACTAAATGAACTTGCCAGCATCCACATGAACCATCTTGTTAAAACCTCAAATTCAGGGGATACTTTACCAAAATATAAACCAATGGAGAGTTCTATAAGCTGATACAAGAGAAGGTTTTATATGACACTGCATATTTGCACCACAATATAAGTGAGACAGAATGTTCAAATTTAAATCATTTAATGACATAAATAAAGAACAGTTCCATTACATAGTATTCCCAGTTAACCATTACAGTCCCTCCATAAATGTAATTAAGTATTTTTAACTAGGTACAGAACGGCAAAGTTACTAGGCATATATTATCATACATCTAGCAATATTTAGAATAAATAAGTTTCCACCCCACTTGCTGAACTCACTTATCTTCAACAAGGAACACAATATGTCATTTCTCTGCTAAGTAAAGTTCCTATTTATTCTAATCATTATCTTTATTATTCTTGTTTGCTTTACATGTTATAAGGATTGAGATTACAGAAAAAATCTTAAAGGGTTGAGCAGACAAACAAAAGGGAACTATTTATGGTTTCCATGCAATGGGTACAGAGGCTCAAAATAACTCTGTCAAGAATCAAGATAAGCTTGGGCATAGTACTTCAAGGGGTCCAGTGTTAGAAACATGACAGGAATGTAATACAGCTTTAGAGGTTTGGGAAACCGCATCAGGGGTGTAGGGTGTGGACAAGCAGCAAACCTGCTAGTCTCATGTTTTGGTAATGCTAATTTCCTTGCATCAACAGACAACCATAACAACCAAATTTTAGTTTAAGCGGGATGAAGTCTGCATATGAATTGCTATTATTTTCAGGAGTCTCCAGCCAGTAAAAATATGCTTTAACAATGAATTATTTCAGAGAGGTATTCATTTCACTTCTGCACTATGCAAGAGTATGAAGATATTTAACCCCCAGCCTGGTAAAGGAAACTATCGATCAGCATTATTGAGCAACCATACAGGTCAGATCCGCTAAACAGACTTTGTTCCAATAATGGTGGAAGACTTTGCTTTATCAGTATGCTGCCTTCTGATGGCACATTTAAGACTTGATAAAATTAACGTGCAGCTTACTATCATTTCCATTCAGGTTTTGTATCTTTAAATAATATGGGCTAACCATATCTCAAGTCAGAACAATAAAAGAACATTCTACTTCAGGATGTAAATCTAACATTCTCAAATTTAATAGTGGGGGTTTAGGGGACTGATCAATACAAAGAAAAGTTCGGAATTCAACATGGTAAAATTTCCAGACAACTAGGAGGAAAAGAGAAAAAATTTGTAATTAGAGTATTTGAAGAGAGAGTTCATACCACTTGAGCCGCTGTCTTCCTCCAAGGAACTTCTCCATAAAACAATATACATATTCAAGCTTCCAGGTCTCAATCTTCAATTTCTGATTTTGGATCCACCACAGATGTTGCAAGCCTCCATATTTCAGAGTTTTCTGCTGTATATTGGCAATATCCTCAACTGACACCAGAATATATGAGAAAACCATTAGGTAGCCAGCCAACTCTCAATCTACCCCTGAACTATGCTGCATCTAACATGAGAGTGGCTCCCACTTATAGGTGTTTGCTGCTTGAGATCCAGCTCAAAACGTTCAGCTTTTTTGTCTCTAAAAGCACATACTTATTCAGTTGTGTCATCAAAATGGGATGTAGGTGTGCCTAAGTCAAAACTACCATGTCCGTATTCAATCAAAACAAGATGATTCGTTCCATTGGCTTGGCTATATTCGACTAAAATCCAGAGTGGACAGACGGCACCGTGCAACTTATCTCTCTGTTCAAAGCTTTAACTGCTTCACCTATGTCCATTGAAGAATGCTCGCGAAATTGTTTCTAGGCTCAATTTTCAAATATTAAAGCTACTTCAGCTGGTTTGTTGGTCCCCAGACCAATTGGAGGCTTGTCATTTTCATCTTCACTAACAGCCACCTCATGTAGACATTAAACTTATTGATTTGATCTAAACCCAATTCCCTAACATCATTTTCCTCTAGACAAATCCATAACCAAACCTCCAACAGTAAAATGTTTAACTCTGCTGCAATATCTTGGAGTCACAAGCTCTTGGATATCCAATTAACTCAACCAAGGATCAGTAAAATAAGTAGAAGATTAAAGGGTAAGCAAAGAAGCTTAATTATCTAATAATATCTTAACAATACTTACCTGTTAAGTTTATTCTTCTTGTAGATTGAGATTCAGTAGCAAAAATTTGATCAGGAGTGTCGGTTGTCTATTATAATTAGATTAAGCTCGCAAAAACAGAAGCTCTTAATATAGCTAAACCAAATTCAATAAATGGAGTCCGGTAGCCAATTGAATATGAGAAATGACGCTTCATATCATTTTAACTGGACTTCAAACTGAAAAGCAAGCACAAATATACTAGTTTGTGTTGATCAAGCCCTTAATCTTCGAATACAAAATTTATATGATGCTTAAGCAATTTTATTATATGCATAATAATCACACTGCGAGAAGCGAATCGAATAAAGTTATAACGTTTACTTGATCGAATTCATATAGGCTGAACGAAAAACAGAAGCAAAATCTTAAACTTAATTTACCTTGATATCAGAGGTCGACGCACACAACTACGTAAATTGGGACTGTGGAATTGAGGAATTTTCTTCATTGATGAATCTGGCAGCCGCAGGGACTGAGGAGAGAACGGAGATGGAGTCTTTCAGCACTCATTTCATCGTCTTCTCGTCCTTCCGGCTCTCGCCGACCGGCATCACATGGAAAGCACGTGATGCCCTATAATTTTATTTTAATTTTCTTCATGTAAAAAAAAAAGAGGAGAAAATCCTGCACATGTGTCATTTTCTTTTTCTAAGAAATCATGGGAAATAGAAACTATTTTACCTCGAATATATTCTATCCTTCTCAGATTTTACGTAAATTTTATTGAGTATATTGTTATTGTTATCTATCAAAATAGCATATTTAGGATCATTTTGGCCATAAATAAATTGTGCATGGAATTATATTTGAACATAAAAATGTTAGTATAATTTTTTTTCAAAATTTTAAATACCTGTTTTTACTTTCTTTTATAATTCCAAAAATTCAACTTTTTCTCAAGTTGTATTCATGTCCAAATTACACGACTCCAATTCTATATATCATTTTCAACTTTTTTTCATATACTATTCTCCCTAAACTTTACATTTATTATATCCAAATGCCCACTTTTAAAAATTTTGCTTTATTTTTTTCCCTTTAGGCTCCGGAATCCTTAATATAGTGTAATTAATTATAGAATTAAATATTAAAAGAGTAAGTTAAAGCTTTTAGGGATCGCTTGGTAGAGTGTATTAGCAAAAATAATACATACATTATTTCTATATATTAATAATATATTTTTTTATGCTATGTATAACTAATATTTGTATTATTCGTGTGATTAGAGCCTTTAGATGTGTTAAATTTAGTAATTTACCACAAGTACTCCTATAACATATATATCCAAACATGAATATTATCCCAAGGATATATTCATCGATGAATCCATATGATTTGTTAAAGTTGATTCAATAGAAAATTATAGCAAAAAAGGAGAAAGGATATTTTTTGTTTGTTTGTTCTACATTGTCATGCATATTTCTCTCATTATATTTTTCATTAGCTTTTCCATTTGGTAACTAAATAGATTATAAATTAAGAATAACATATATAAGTACATAAAAACCATGTAGAATTCCAGTTAGCTCAAATTAATGGAACAAAATAATATAAGATTTATTTATTGATGAGAGTCAATTTGTAGAAAATTTAGAGAAGATATTTTTACTTATAAAAAGCTATCCATGTTCTAGTCTTAAATTGGTGTTGATTGCATGAAAAGACGACTTTAATTTTTCTTGTTATAAAAATTATCGATGCTTTTCACAATTAAACTTATTTCACATCAAACACGTTCTATTCAAATTTATTGAACGTGTGTTAAATAACGAATGATCCATTTATACTATGTACTATAAGAAGGTGAACGATGAAACATGTATATTATACGTACATAAGAATTAAGAATATATTGTTTGCATATACAAAAAGGGGTAGATGTAATATAAAAGCTATGAGTGGACGTGAACTCATGATAGTTTCTTCCGACACCTTATATATGCAATATGTACATTAAATATGAATAAATATCTGATTATGAAATTCAATATTAATTCTAGATCGCTATAGGCCTTAAAATAATGTATTTACCTTTGTTATCTGTTGATATACATTAATCAACGAGGTTTCAACTCATAATATATCGTCCTAATAGAAGTTCATTAACTAATTATGCAAGAATAAGTGAAGGGCTATTTATTTCCAAATATCGACCATAATTACAAATTTCCTAGAAACAAAATTAGTAAGCAATATGTCCGTATGTGTTTGACTAATAAATTTACTAAAAGTTATCAAGAGATAATAATCGAGAAATAGCTAGCGCTACTGTTGCTTGTGATAATTAATCAAACTTTACACTAAGATTATATATTATAAAGCGGCAAACTCATTCCTTTAGTTTATAAGAGAGCAATTGTGCAAGTCCTAATTATTTGATTTGACCACATCATCATGTGTCTATACTCTTTTGTAATAGGTTAGTATTAGATTAATAACATAGGTTATAGAATATTATGAATGCAATCTCAGACAGTCAGATATAACTGAGTCATAATTTCTATAGAGCCTAGGAGTATCACATTTTAGTCTAGGAAAATATAAGTTGTTCATCATGTATTAGTTCTATCTCATTTCAATCTATCAAAATTTAGATGGATATATAGCTAAAATTGATTCATGAAAAATCTTGTCAAAATATATTTATTAAAAACATTTCTTAGTTTTATTTGGTATATATAGCCACGATAAAGAGAGAGAACAAAAGAAGTTTTATTTTGCATTTAACGGTATGGCCTATGATCAATGAAATGGTTGAAAACCCTAAGGTGAGGTCTCATGTTCAAAACTCAATGTAGACAAAAAGTTCTAGTTGATTCTTCTCATGTGTCCTAACTTCTATTCTTGGTGGATAGAGTTATCTGGTATCTGCTAGGCACGCGAAAGCGGACCCAAACACCACGATCATAAAAAAAATTATAAAATAATTAAAACTCAATAAAAATTGAACAAGTCAAGTTATAAATACATACATTTTAGTCCATTTCAGTTCAAATAAATTTTGAACGGGTCAATAATCTATCCATTTTATATTTGATACAAGTGTGGCTTTCTTTTGAGCATTCGCCTTCTCACTACAAAGAAATTTCAATTTGTTTACACACATCCCAAGGCCCTAGCTAGTTTTGTCAAAGGACAAAGAGAATATTAGTTAATAATATTCACTTAAGAATAATTAATTTTGCATTTTCGATATATTATTAGCATATCTTTTCTTTATTAATGTATTTTTATTTATTTAAACGAGGAGGATCACACCCTCTTGTTCTAAAGGGAAACTTTAGTTGGAGTAAATATGAAGAAAGGAACAAGCATGATTGGTATTTTTTTTATCTTATCTTTTCTGATTTTATGAAGCACGCGCAATCTTTGCCTTTTCTCTATAGGTGTAGAATAATTCCATCTTATTAGGCTTTTTTCACTAGTATTCCACCAACAAGTTAAATTCTACCTATATATGTATGAAAAAAATATTATGAAGTATAGATTCAATCTTCATTTTGAATATTGATATATAGTTTTATTGTTTAAGATAACCTAAGCTATATAATCATTAAATAAATAATTTTTTATAGCTAAATTAAATTATTGCGACTCTATAAAGTAAGCTAGTCGTGAAACGCATATCTTTTAGAGTTTTAATGGTTTCCATTTATAGGAAAGTATTTACCGATTTTACTTTTTAGAAAATAGTAAAGAATTTAAATGTCGTGGAATTTATGAGAAAATTACATGCATCATGATTTTGTATTGTTTTTATTTTAGGGTTATGGTTTCAATTTTGTTTATTGTTATTAGCAAAAGGAATAGAATTTTGAAGAAGAAAAAGAAAGCAGGAAAACTGAATTTATAAGAAAAGAAAAAAATAATTAATAAGATAAAATAAAGGGAAATCCCGTTTTGTTTTTTGCCTAATTTTTAGTCACCATAAAAAATAAAGTAAAGTAGCAATTTAACTATACTTTATAATTCAAATATAAAAATTGCAAAAAATGATTTTTTTAATTTTAAAAAAATAGATATGTTAACTTTATGATATATGTCTAATTTATATAACTCACTTTTTTTTAATCAGTACCAAATATAATGACACATTTTTATATTTAGTACTAATAATTTAACTTTAATACATACATTTACCTTTAATGAAATGATTTATAACCACATAAATATTGATCACTTAATTCAGACTGTAAATTTTAAAAAAATTCTCTTTTACTTAAATTTTGTGTCATGTCAAACTACCTCGAAACGGAGGGACTAACATCATTATCACATGAAGATTTGGAAAATATTTTGGAGATGAAAGGTTTTGGACACACATTTGAGGCAAATAGACAGAGACCATGAGGAAAGTTGGCACTAGTTGGGGAACTCCATCATGAAAATTTGTGCATGAGTTGCATCATTTTGCCTATGTAAAACTTCACAATCATCATTAAACTACTTTTCCCCACACCCATTCCAATTTTTACTGCCCATTATGTCATCTCTTTTTTACTGTGACCCTAGGTTCATGTATATTCTACAAAAAAAAATTACTCTACGTGAGTACAAGTATACTATAAACGTATCATGACTAGTCGAAATGAACACACATAAATATAGTTGATTGATAGTGAGATCAGTTAAAAAAATTATTTTCGGTCTCAATTCATGTGGTGTTATTAGATTAAACATGAAATGATAAAATAATATTTTAAAATTAGATTGTTACTAAATATGAAATTGTATTTTTTTTTAAAAATTGATTAAAACAAAAGGAGTATCACAATTATTGAAGTGGAAGAAGTACCAACTATATATAATATAAGTAGAATTAACCAGCTTATCTTGAAATATTGTTAGTCGTTTAGTTCATGGGAAAAGATAAAATATCGACTAAATTAGTCTAATATTATAATTTCAGGATTATAATCATGTGATAATTTATTGTGCGTCTTTGCAAGCTATAAATGAGTTAATATATGTACTTAATTTTGGAATAATATCTTATCTTATCTGATCAAATTTGATGTTATTTATTTCATCTGAAATTGAAATAAATTAGTGCAAGAATTGTAATATTGAAATAATTTAATCTGCAAACTATACATCTTAGTACATATAATTTTGGTCCCACATAAATATTATGTTTATTAGAACATGAGTATTATTTCCGGACCAGTTTCTTATCATATTTTTTTTTATTTACCCAACCCTCAAAGAAACTTTTTTATTTTGTTTATAATACCCTTATTTATCATCTTTAATTAGTTAAAATGTTGATTTCTCATAGACAAATATTTTCACTTTAATCTCTCTTTAATAAATAAAAAGAAAGTTAAACCTACGCTATTCCAATAAAGAGTATGTGTATGTGGTCTTCACTTAAATTTTTTATGCTAATCATTCAAGATGTATTATTTCCAAGAATAATTATTACTAAGGCAAAAATAGAAAGAATATACTCAATTATGTCTTAATTTTCTCAATGACAACTACTTCCAAGTTCCAACGATTCACTTTGCTTATCCATTTTGGTCTTTGTACGTTCTTTAAAAAAATGATTAATATGAATATTTTACTATAATACTCATATTAATTGATGTATATAGTCTTAGGTCTTGAGAAATAATTTGGAAATAAATAATTGATGTTGAAATAAATCATGAAGAAAAAAAAAGTGTTTCTCTTGATATGTTAAAAGTGACGGGTAAAAAAATGAACATATGAATTCATTACAACAAAAATAATTTTTAGCGACAATAAATATACATATTAATAAAGAGTGCTAAAGTCTTTACCGGCATTAGTTGATTGTCATTAGATCCAATGTCGCTAAAGACTTTAGGGACATATACAAAAAGTGTTGATCGCCACTAAAAATTCATATTTAACTGCAATTAAGTTATTATCGTTAATTTATTACCGCTAAAAACTATTTTTTATATAACGTCCTTAGTATAGTGAACAACTACAATTGATTGAAGAAAGTACTTCTGATCATTTATTTTCAGTAAAGACGACAAGTAACATGATTCGAAGAGAGTACTAATATATTAGAGAAATTACGTTTTGTTATGAGTGCCTTGGGATTGTAAAAAGATGTTTAAAGCAAGAAGTCATGATACCCAAAGAAAGACCTAATAAAACAGAAAGCAAATCACTTTCTACCCCAAAGAAATAGAGAATTGTATGATTAGCAATTGAATGCCTTAGCCCCTTTTGTTGAATCTAAAATTACTCGTGCTACATTAATCATAGGAAAGAAAAAAAAGTTTTGGATTCTACTATACATTTAAGTTGAGACTATGGGAAGCATGAATACCCCATCTTTGCTAACTTTTTGCAATTGTAAAAGTGGGAAAAAACACAAATCATTTGATGAGTCCCACTTAAACCATCAATCATTAGCTTCAAAACATGCATTATAACCCTTTAGAGCAGACATCCACTAAATCATGTTTGTTAATCTCTCTAAATTTTAGGGAGGCAATGCCATTTGTATCAACAGAATCTTTCCACGTCTCTATTCATAAACACTATGTTTTGATTGTATTTTTTTTAATATTATTTTTGCTTTCATTTGCATGGAAGGATCCATATGAGTTGAGCAAATGAATTCACTAACTTCTATAAACATGCATTACGAATAATGTATTTTGTTTATATTAGCAAATTATTTAAATGATGAGTAACTACTTACAAGCAATTGTTCATAATAAGTGGAACTCTTCTTTCTTTCTTTTTTTCGATATCCATTTTGGAGTATGATTAATTTGAATTCGCCCCGAAAGGATCCATTCGTGAATTTGGAGGGGGTGGGGGTAACGTAACGCTCCCTACGAAGTAGGATTTTTCTTGAATTCGAGATCTCTAATCTGATTGAGGAATGAACAGTCTCATCCACTGCACCACATCCTTTGATGATCATAATAAGTGAAACTCGTTACTTGCAAAATAATACAAACGCTCATATTGATTAGCATACCGAGTTTTTGGTCCAAAATCACCTAACTTGCCATCTTCGGCCAAAGAAACATGACTTAGTATGCCAATCAGGGACAAATGTAGATGGTAGGGCTTTGGGTGGGGTTCTTGATCGAAACTCAGTAATTTTTGCACAGATTTCATATTATATTGAAAAAATCTATTAAATATATTAAAAATTTGTGTTGGAAGCTCAGTAACAAAGCAGCTTCCTGGTGCAGTGACAAAAATAGAACCGACTTAAGCTTTGTTGCCTCTCAAATCCCCTTGGGCACTTATAATTCTGATCCAGAATTCTGGATCCCAATGCATTCTTACTTGCTGAGTTATTTCCTCTGTCCCAATTTATGTGACATTTTTTATTTTTTGAGAGTCAAACAATTTAAGTTTGACCAGTAATTTGCGCATGAAATCTTTTTGAAATGAAATTTATATATTTGTAAACTAAGTAAAAAGTACTATAAGTCACAATAATTGATGATTCAAAATATTTAAAAGATCTATAAAAAACTTACAATGAAAAATCGTTTAAATCTCGAAATCCAAAAAATATCACGTAAAATGAGACCTGGGAGAGTATTTTTTTTTTCGAACCTTGATACTACTTTATAAGGAGTATCTTGAACAAGTCCCATTGACAGTTGCCATTTTAAAATTAAGTGATATATATGACGTTGCTGCATCATGCATGTGGGAATGACCTAACCTTGAATATATAACTTGGAGGAAACAGATTTCCCCTAACATCCATGTCAACATCCTCGTTTTACTCTTTCTATTGCGTAATCTTATATGGGCATATTCATATATATGATAAACGATGGTCAAATTTTGCAGCTGCGTACCTACACACTAGAGACATATAGCTATTCTAGCCTATATATTTCTGGAAATTCAATACTCTCTGCGTTTTAATTTACTTGTCTTACTTTTCTTTTCAGTCTGTTATTTATATATATACAACTGTTCGTCGATATGTCTGTCTCTAGTCAATGATATTTCTGAATGTTTAGTACTCTGTCATTTTTTTTAAAAAATAAAATAAATTGTTATATATAAAAAAGAGTAACGAACATAGATTTATGTATCTAGCTAGTATATAGAGAAATCGCGTAGCCTAGTACCGTATATGAAAATCTTGACCTTACGACGATAGATAAGGACAGTTTTCGATTCCTATGTTTAGTAAAATGTGATGTGGCCATGTAAATCATGTCTTCAATCAAATACATATAATATATATATTCTACGTGTATTAATATTCCTCTTATGTATGTTAGGAAACTTTAATCTCAAGAAAGGTACCTCCACCTATTTCTTTTATAGTCATTATCATTCATGAGTGTACGTTGCTATCCATCTATTTATATGTTGATTACTATTTACATAATTTAGCAATAAAGTCTAAAAGCTGACCTAGAAAAACAAACAATAATTCACGTAATAAAAATTAAAGATTTTACTTTGTATAAAAGGATGTAAATATATACCGCCAATCATGCACACACATGCATATGTAATTGACTAATTCTCAAAACACGTTAGGCTTGTAATTACTACTGGTATCTAGTCCATATATTATTCAGATTTCTTTTATTAATAATTAATTATTGAGTACTCTTTTTTCGATATTTTGATATATACTAAATCCTTCACCAAGAAAATACAAATGATTACTTACTAAGCTAGATATAGATATTTTATATTATGTCCACAGTCCGCACTATCTCCTTTATCCCCCCCCCCCCCACACACACACCCCAAAAAAAACTAAATTAAAAACTCTATTTTTATTTTTATTTTGCTATTTTGGTTCGTGCGAGTTTTATTTCAATTAAATTGATAGCATAGTTTTATAACTACATCCAATTAAGATGACAATATATAAACAACACTTTCTGTAATAATCAAAATTTTATATTTTAAACAACACAATAAGTTGCTCTAACCCGTTACATATGCAAATACTTTAAATCATTGTAGTATATAGTAACTTATGAATTTTTAAGTTATATACACTATTGATATAAAAAGTATTAGAGAGAAATGATTTTCTAGTTATTTTTAATTTTATATCCTTTTTACATGTGATTTTTTTGCATTTGAAAAGATCATTTCTTCTGTTTTAAATTGTAACGAACAAGAAATCTCATTTCGTCGAATAATTGCCCATCAAGTTACTTAATATAGAGTAATTACAATTCCCTTTGAAATTATTTATACTTAATAAACTGATAACTTACCTTCTAATACTATACTTATTAAAACCACATCAATTAGTGTGCATTTTTTTATATTATCTGTATAGTATATAACTAACCATAAACTATAAATTATGATAATTTTCTTTTTTCATTATTTTATTATTACTTTTTCTTTATTTTTTTGGAAGGAAGGAAAGAAAGATATGGAAAGCCTTGTGGGGCCAATCCCATGTCTATTGCCAGCTGAAGGCCGAAAAGAGCGCTTACAAAAACCCCTTAAAGCCAATTCTCCTTCAATTATCTAAAGACTACTTACTCTTCTTCCTCTTATCACAAACACTTTGTTATTCAAAATCTGCCATGGCTCGTCCACAACAACGATTTCGTGGTGTCCGTCAGCGACATTGGGGTTCCTGGGTTTCTGAAATTCGACATCCTTTACTGTAATTCCTGTTCTCTCTTATTTGCTCAAGTGTTTGACGTCAATTTAATTTCCTTAATTGAATTACAATAAATTGATTTTTTATGTAAATTAAATAGGAAGACGAGAATATGGCTAGGTACATTTGAGACAGCAGAGGATGCAGCGCGAGCATATGATGAAGCTGCAAGGCTCATGTGTGGACCAAGAGCACGAACGAATTTCGCTTTTAATGATAGTGATTCTCATTCATCATCCTCGACTAAGTATCTGTCTGCTGCTTTGATAGCTAAACTACAACGATGCCAGATGAAATCTCTAAATATGGTGAATAATCGACCTGGAACGATGAAATTAGAAGATGAAAATAACCAGTTATCATCATGTCATCAACTTGGGAACAGGGGAGATCATGGCATTGCTAGAAGAAATGTGCAAATGAGTGTCGAAATGCCGGTAAGTTATGAAAGCCAAGCAGAGAGTACGCAACAATTCAAGTCACTGGAAGATCATCAAATTGAACAAATGATTGAAGAGTTGTTGGATTACGGATCAATTGAACTGTGTTCTGTTTTGCAGGAATAAGCGATCAATGTGAATGTAACACTTTTACATTCTAATGAAATCCTTCTCTGTTTCTTCTTCCTAATTTTCTCACTCAGTACCAACTTATAAATGTATAGTTTGTAGCTCGCATAAAAATAAAAAAGACCAGTCTAGTCTAGTGCACAAAATTCCCGTTATGCGTAGTATTTGGAGAAGGGCCGAACGAACCATTGGACTTTTTCTTCTTCTTTGAAATATGTTCACATGATCATAATCCATCCTTGTTAAGTTTGAATTCCTCGTATGAACAGGTTCCAGAATTTAACGTTTATAATATGGTTAACTCACGATAACGATAAGTAACTTTCTAAAATACATAAATTTAGTAACTACAAAAAAGAAGGCACGCATTCTATGATAAATCTATTATAACAAGTTAAATTACATCGATATATTCAAATTATCTAAATCATTTTCTCATTTGCTTTAGCACTGAGAGCAGACAACTTTCATTACAAGAGTCACAACTTAGACGACACAAATTCTTTGGAAAGCTGATACTTTTTGACTATATGAAGCAATTGTTTAAATGCAAAATTTGGTTGTTTCTTTTTGGACTATCTGGAATTGATGATTTAGTGAATTCAGAACCAAAGATTAATACATTGTAAAATTGATTGTAGTGGACTTTAATTTAAAGAGATAGAGGAAGCACCGTAAAAAATAATAATCAGCAAGGTTTTGAATCGATATAATAATAATTGTGTACTTATTTCATGATATGAGATAAAAATTAGGAATTAATATGTAATAAAGTCGATCTTGACTAGTGGTGTACGCAGTATCTATGGCATGAAGTTTGCTTTGTAGAGAACCGCTGACAAGAGGAAATAAAATTGTTAATACAATATAATTTCTTAAGAGTTTCAGTTTTATACATTGTCACTATCATTTTTCTTATACTATCAGGTCAATCATACCTACAAATAAACCTCTTTAAAATGTCAAATTTAAACTCGCGAAAATAAGATATTTATATTACTGCAAGTGTAAACGACCTGATACTCCAAACTAATACCTTTGTAAGTGAACATACACTACTAGAAGATCAAATAATTTGAAAAATAATTACCAGAATAACTAATTTTTGGAACCAAAAAAGGATAAAACACAAAGAGAATACCTTCTTTTTTTTTTTTTTTTTCAATACAAAGAAAATACTAGAATAGAATATTATATACTAGATCTAAATACACCGAACGCTCAATTAATTTGGTTGACCTATATATGATATGTTTGTCCAAATTTTTGGGAGGTAAAAAATATTTACTTTAGAAAAATTGAAGTGTTTGACTTTGTTTTTAGGAAAAAATAAATATTTTGAGAAATAGTATAAGTTATTTTTTCAGAAGATAAAAAGAATAGTTTTTCTCCCAAAGTAATTATTTTGAAAACACTTTTACAAAATCAGGCTTAATTAGAAGTACTTTTTAAAAAAAAAATGATCAAACATTAATTAACGCCTCAAAATGCTTTTGAAATTGATATGCTTAAAACAAACAGTTTCTCACAAAAAACTTTTTTAAAACATATATTTTTCAAAAAAAATATTATTTTATAAGTTTAACTAAACAAACTATAACATAGAATCGGAGAAAAGGCTCTTAGCAAGTACTACTCGATTATATGGGGGGAAGTGTGAATAAAGGAAAAGTTTGTTAAAGAAATATTGTATGATACCCTCCATCCATATTAACATATTCATTATTGACTTAAAATAGCTCTTAAAGAGCGATAAATATAATGACAATTTTATTATATCATTTTTGAATATAATAAATATAATATTTTTAAAAAAACATTGTGAAAATGACTATAATTAATATATAATAACATAAGTGATAAATTATTTTTTAATATTTTAAAATTAATAAATAAAAATATATTTATTTTAATATAGTAGACAAACAAAGATAGACGAGTGGAGTAGTTGGAAACGTGGCCAAACAATACTAGAAGGTCTAAAGATGGTCTTGCACTTCTATTTTCTGATTCATATATTCCATCTTGTAGTTTGTTGAAGATACTAATCAAAATCTGGAGGTTTGACCCAATAAATTATTAAAAAACATTAGAAGTTTTAAAATTAATTATTTTTTTACTCATATTAGGCTATATAATTGAGTTGATATGGATTTTATATGTAATGCAGAATTTTTTATTGAAGTAAATGGGTGGAGATACGTTTTGACGAACCAATGTATACTAAAACAAATAAATTGGACCATAGAGAGTATCATATTATGTTTTTCCTCATAGTCTTTTAACAAAAAAAAGTGATGTGTGAAGCGCCTCATCTCAACGGTTTAAGAAATGAATAGTCTCTTTAATATGATCTAAGCAATTCTCCTATATGAGCGAATTTTTAAAATTAAATTAAGCCTGTAAGATTCAATTCTTTAACATGTTATCATAGCAGGGTCCAACCCAAATTTTGTTTTTCAATATCAGGTGTTCATAGTAAAATTGTCCACGCACCAGAATTTAAGGTGAAATATCTAGACTTAAACAATATGTGGAGCAGATGTGGGCCGGTGATAAGTGTTGACTGATGAACAGTTAGAATTGGGCAAGTATTGGCTGCTCCTAAGTCCCATATCTCATCACATGTGCAAATCCCATGTTCTCTAAGGCTCCCCCGCACATGGTATTCACGTATTTTTTTCTCGAGTTTAAGTTATATATATCATTAGTATAAAGAAAAAATATGTAAATTTAATTTTTATATATGTAATTACATCTTTGTAAAATATGAGATTTGTAATTTTAAAGTAAGACATATAAACTATTATAACAAATTTAAAAAGAAATTACACTGACAATGCATATAACTTAAATTATTTTATCTTTTAACAGATACCATATACTGTTCAAACGGGGTTGTATGATTGTTTCCCCTAGCACGTTCTTTTGTTGTTTTCTCATTCATTGAATTTAAATGACATGACAAACCGAGGAAATGTCATAGCTATGGGTTGAAACAAGACAATAACATGTTGTCACTAAAAAGTGTCATTAAACAGAAGTAAGAAGCTTTATAAAGTGTTGGTGTATATGCATTTTATTATTAAAATAAAATATTAAGTGCATAAGTTAGTGGGTATAAATTATGATAGAAGATGACTATTGGTTTTTATAACCTATATGGCCATTAGTTCTTGTAGCTCTCATGGTCATTAGTTTCTTGTAGCTCATATGACCATTAGTTTCTTGTAACTCATGTAACATCTATCACATTTATCCACCCACATTACTACCCCTCATTCTACCTATTGATTATATGGAAGACTTCTTCACCTATAAATAGTGGTGTTTCTTCCTTTCTGAAGTATCTCAAAAATATGAGAAGTGTGAAATAATATCGTAGTGTGTAGTAGTGAAAGAGAGAGTTGAGACACAAAAAAAAATTTCAACTCTTCAACTATATTCACTATATACAAAAGAAAGTATTTATATATGTTGAAGAAAGGTGTTCTTATGTGGAGCTTTGGACTCTTCAACTAATTCGAAGTTGTTTGAGTTGTACGACGTTGTTGGGCTGTTGTATCCTGGAGGGGACAAGTCAAGAGTGATACTGCTGGATCGGTGTAGATTATGCCGCAGTGGGCTTGAATCTCCTTAAAGAGAACGAGATATCTGTTCCTCAGCCTAAAGATTTATTTATATATTTTTGTTCATTTTATTTCAACTGTAATTTATTGTATTTGTGGTATATTACTCCAACATAAAGTGTATCTAAGTATTTATTTATTTTTCAAAAAACATATTTTTGGAGAAAATTGTTTTTTTCTAACTTTTGAAAAATAACTTCTGCTACTCTCGAAACACATATTTCTTCCCGAAACTTTGGTCAAACACCTCACTTTTTTGAATAAGCATTGTTGGCTTCATAAAAGCTTGGCCAAACAGGCTATTAATTAGTTCGCAAGAATCTTTACATAAATATCTAATTAGATTCATGGTTTACTTTTCCTAGCTGATATATATAAAATATACAAAGTTAGATGCATATTATATACGTATTAATTATATATCTATTGGCTATTTTTAATTTAAGCAATTAGATAGACAATAATTTAAGTTCATTTTTTCTTCTTCTTCTTTTTTCACTCCAAAGTCCAACCAATACGTAAAAAGGATTACATTGCTAATGAGTAATGAATTAGAAATTTGTTTTTCCTAATTTTATAGTTGGGCTGTTTCTTTCCCAGCAAACACGGTAATTGGACCTCCTTTCTGGGCTGAATTTTATAGTTGGGCTGACTCCAATGGTTTTGGACCAAACTAATCCGTTCAAAATTTTCATAGCTATTAGGGAGGAATTTTCGCATATAGCCATTCAAAAATAACTTAATTATGCTCCATAGTTATAGTTTGCTAATTACGATTGATAGATACATGTTAGAGGGAAGAGAGAGGCGAGTGAGAGTGGAGAGAGGTGAATTGTATTTGCATATCGGTTAGATAATTGTATATATGTAACTACTATGTATATGTATCTATGATTGTATTTGTATCTGCAGTCAATAATGTGTATCCCTATACAATTGAATCGAGTTCAAACATTTGTATTTGTATATCTAGTCTCTCTCGCTTTATACAAACACAAACACAAACACAAACACAAATTATACATTTGTATAATTTGTATTTGTATAAAGTGAGAGAGAGAGACTGGACAGGGAGAGGAGAGAGGCGAGGGAGAGATGACTGAAAAAAGATGAGAGAGGCAAGCGAGATTCTAGAGAGAGGAGAGAGGGGCGAGAGAGAGAGAGAGCGAAAGAGAGGCGAGAGGCGAGAGAGAGGAATGTAATTATAGTTATAAGTAAGTTCCGATTGTAATTAATACAAACTGTAGCTATGTTAGCTAATTAACTAATATATGTTTGTTTAACCGCGTAATTTATTAATGAAGAATATGTTAAGAAGAGAGAGATCCAAAAGAGCCATCATTTATCTTTTTCTTTTTATTTGTTGTTTTCCACTCGATGTCCGATAGAGGACTCGAATCCGAGACCCTTAATTAAGAATGAAATAATTTTTACCACTCCACAATTTATCCTCGTGCATAGTAATTGTACGCGTCTTCTTCGTTTACACTTAAATTGTGGCACATAGAGCAAGGCAATTTTACACATTTAATTTTCAACCATCCGCCAACTCTTTTACAGCAAACTTAATGTTCCCATGCATGCTCATTCCTCCCCAATCTTCATCTTTTCTCACTTCACCATTCACTCATTCACTATGATGATTCTTAAACCATCTGTCTCCCTTTGACTTTTAACCATTTAATCATTAATAATACTATAAATATTCTCTCTATTCTACATTAGTTGATCATTTTTCATTTTACACGATGTTTAAGATATCATAAATAAAAAGACAATTTTACTAATTAACCCCTTAAAAAACTTCTTGAAAGTTTTACAAACAGATGTGAACACTTTAAAAAAGAATTAATTGCAATGGTAATATAAAAAAAAAAAAAAAAAAAAATCTTGATTTGGTAAGGTGATCAACTAATATGAGACAACTATATTTAGTAAAATAACCAACTAATATGGGATGTAGGGTGTTTAAATTTAACATCTACGGTGAACATCAATTGTATCTCATACTTTTTTTTTACTTAATTCATATTAACTTGACACAATTCTTAAAGTAAATGTTAGTATGAGTGTTTTTTACTAAACTAAACTTAATTAATAATGTTTTGAAACTCTGAGTTTGATTACTACTTTATATGTAAGTACTTAGTAATTTAATAGTAAGGGTATTATGGGAGAAAAACTCTCTTAATTTGTTAAAATAGACTATTCTTAATATAGGGCCCATATATGAAATTTACCCATATTAAATACTCAAATATGGCATTAATTTTCATTTTTCAAGATTCAAACAAGAGATACTTTTATCAACTTATAACATAAGAAGAATTGCAACTTATAGTATCATATAGTATTAAAATATTTCAATTATAATTTCAATATATTAAGTGATGTATATCCTCACTTTAATTTTTAACTGGTGGTAAGATAACTAGGTTAATTGTGTGCAAACACCATGTGTGCAAGGATATTTACCATCACTAAACAATGTCAACAACAACATGATGAGTCGTTAAATTCCACAAGTGAGGTATGAGAAGAGTAAATGTATACAAATCTAACAATTATCTCGTGGAAATAAAAAGACTGATTTCGAAAGATCCTCGGCTCCAGTGCTATAAATCTCAATACAAAGAAGAGAATATAACAAATAACAAAGAGACAATGCAAAGTTTATCGGAGATGAGCCAAAACAATAATAAAATCATGTGAAAATCGAAACACCATAAACAACAAACTAGGGTAGACTATTAAAAACAATAATAATCAATGGTACTACAAATAAAAAGAACAAGAACTACAATAATACAACTAGTATCGTCGCAAACACCAACCACCCTAAGCAAGACAACTCTACACTATTTAGCTACTAACCTTCTACCCTTATAACATGTGTCATCAACACCCTTCTATCTAAGGTCATGTCTTCGGTAACCTGAAGTTGCGTCATATCTTATCTTATCACCT
The DNA here is from genome assembly GCA_029582245.1 of Solanum etuberosum. Classification (NCBI taxonomy): domain Eukaryota; kingdom Viridiplantae; phylum Streptophyta; class Magnoliopsida; order Solanales; family Solanaceae; genus Solanum; species Solanum etuberosum. The sequence goes on along the minus strand of JAJONR010003586.1, from coordinate 60,376 downwards.
CTATCTAATACTTCTTCGACCTACTTCTAACTCTCATTGTTTCCTCTATAACCAATCTCTCGTACCTCCTTACTTGTGTATCCATGCATCTCCTCATCACTAAACAATGTCCTAAAGTAAAATTGAAACAGACTCCATCCAAATCCAATCCTCATTTCTTGATATTTGCGTTGCGACTTGCATGCATTTACTATTGCACTCTGCATATATGGTTGTCTGGTAGAGTACACTTATTACCTGCAATGCATTTAATTAAGCAGCGTTTCTCAATTTATGTACCAATTCCAATTTCTACCTACTTACCACACAAAGATTACAAATATATATTGAGTTGAACAAAACGCAGCCAAACAATTTGAGAAGAATTAAAAGAAAATAAAGTTAAACAAGTAGACATCGAGATGAAACTCAACATTAATATTAGCCTGATTTTGCTAGTGCTAGTACTCCTCATTAGCTCATTTAACCTCTTTTTGGAAGCCAGAGCTGATCATCCAAATAACAAACATATTCAAAATGCATTGAAATATGAAGAAGAATTGAAGTTCATGAGCAGCCAAAGGAGAAACAATCACGGAAGAAGAAGATCAATTCCACGTCATCCACCTAAAAGACATCGTCCTCTGGTAATAACCCGTCCACCACCCTTAGTTCTGTCTCCGCCTCCACCACAACGTCCTCCAATTATAATCCGTCCACCACCACTAGTACCTTCTCCACCTCCACCACGAAGACGTCCTCCAATAATAATCCATACACCACCCTTAGTTCTGTCTCCGCCTCCACCACAACGTCCTCCAATTATAATCCGTCCACCACCACTAGTTCCATCACCACCTCCACCACGACGTCCTCTAATTATTATCCGTCCACCACCACTTGTTCCGTCTCCGCCTCCACCACGACGCCCTCCGATTATAATCCGTCCACCACCACTTATACCTTCACCACCTCCACCACGGCGTCCTCCAATTATAATCCGTCCACCACCACTAGTTCCTTCTCCACCTCCACCACGACGTCCTCCAATTATAATCCGTCCACCACCACTTGTTCCTTCACCACCTCCACCGAGACGTCCTCCGTTTATTATCTGTCCACCACCACTAGTCCCGTCTCCACCTCTACCAATACGTCCTCCGGTTATAATATTCCCACCACCACTAGTTCCGTCACCGCCACCGTTCATAATCTTTCCACCGCCACTAGTTCCTTCTCCGCCACCTCCACTTGTCCCCATATTTAATGCACCTCTTGTTCCAATCTTTTCAGCACCATTAGTTCCTGATCTAGTGGATAAAAATACAAATTTACCATAAGCGTACGTATGGATTTTTTAATTCTCATCTTAACTTTTGCATTATATAGTTGATTACTACATATATATATTTATAATGTACGGCGCTACTCTGAACGTACCTTTGTTTAATTCCTATTGTACCGTTTACGTACATACTTAGAAGTAATACTTGTTTTTATAGCTTCTTCTGCATATTGTTCGTTCTGTTACCTAATTCTATCAACATACATAACGGGGATTGCACTGTCTATCAAAACTTGGAGAAATAGAATTAATAATTGACTCAGAGTGGCAACTCGAATACTTTTCGTTGAAAAATTATATATGTTTCGTCGAATACTACGTCCTAACTCACACCCCAAAAGTTAGCTCAAAGGGAAAGAAATTTTTTAATTCTTTATAAGGAGTCTACCCATCTCATTAACCACCAATATGTAATTTTGTCATTCTTTAACATCCCACCTCACGCCTAGTGCTTAGCATCTAGTGCATGGACAATTTTGATTTTTTGGGGGCTAGCATTGGGTGAGTTGGGCCCTGCTCTGATACCATGTGAAATAAGGTATTAGGCTTAACTCACACTCCAAAAAGTTAGTTCAGAGGGAGGAGGATTGCTAAAACCTTGTAAGGAGTTAACTCATTTTATTAACCACCAACGTGGACTTTTGTCATTCTTTAATAATACGTGTATATTTGTCAAAATTAACTAGCAAAATTTCTAGTTTTACCGCTGCTTGGTAATTAATAAATGACTACTTTGGAGATAAAAGGCACTAAGATTGACGAGAAAAATTGAACAATTAAATTCAAGAAGGTGGCATCTTGAAAAAGATCATAAGAATCCATTGTCCGGATAGTAACAAACAATTAATTAACAAATCATCAAATCTGAAAAACATTAGTAGAAATTATTAAAGCACCATGCATCTTTCCTCTAAACAATTACACAAATTCACCTTTCACTTTAGCATTTCTTCAACCAACAGCCATGCATCTGATCACAAGGAGATATTTTTTCTCTATCTTAATTATGTGCTTTTGCTTATCTTTAGGAAATAAATAGTACTCCATGTATTACATTACAATTTAAAAAATCAGGCATCAGAATTAAACAACAACATACGTGTAGCTTCACAAGTGGGGTCTGAAGATAAGATGTACATAGATCGTATCTCTACCCAGAATTTTGAGTATGAAATATACGAGCACACTTATAGACTGAACAAAATGCTTGTAAAGTCATCAACATCAAGAGCATAATTGCAGCCAAAAATGTGAGAAACTGCCATGATCCAAACACATAATGCTTCATCATTTTTCCAATCTTGATACTCCATCTTCCATTGTAAAATCCATTCACATCTTCAATCACTTTATCTATAAACGGAACTTTCGTTAATCTCAACGATCTACTCATCCCATTCCACAAATTTGCAACTTCTTTATCACTCTTCAAACGGTTCAAAATTATCCCCTTTTCTCTCAGTAACACCGCGTCTTCTTCAGTATCAATAATCCCATTCATCAATTCAGTGTAACGCGTAAAAACCAATGGCCCTGATGCATTACATGCCTCATACGCAACTAAATTCCTCAAAATTACCTCTGTATTTACGTCTAAACTGACTCTAGGCAAATGAAATTTGATCTTTGTATCGTCGAAATTTATGCTCATGATACCTGCATTGGTGGCTACGAAATTTACTCCGGATTTAGAAAGTTCAGTTACTGATGGAATGGCTAATTCTTCAAAAAGTGGAGGCTTATTCATGTTGCTTTCGGAATTTACCTCTGCTTTTTCTTGTGAAAAGAATAAATATGTAATGGGTTGAATAAAAAGTTTAATCACAGGAAGATTAGAAAAAAGTTTCCAAGGCACTTTTAATAAGAATTTAATTGGTTTTGAAAATACAATTTTCTTAAGAAAACGTACTGGTCCTCTGTTTATTTTCTCAATGATCTTCCAAATTTCATTAATAAGCTGTCCAACATGACTTGATTTCCCAACGGAAGTATTATTTTCTTCTTCAATCGAGCTAATTTGTTCGTGATCATCTACTGTTATCTCAGAAGTTGTTACGTCTAATTTGGGCACGATGAATTGGTACAAAAAGTCTAGCAAGTGAGAGCATTCTGTGACGTTTACTTTTGGGGATTCGTCTATCATTTGGAACGGAGAAAGCTCTTTACAGAATCCCGTTAGCATTGACATCAACATTGTGTCTGCTAACTCTAAAGATGAATATTGGACTTCCAGTAGTTTTCTTAGTAAGAACAATGGGATTTGATTTTCGAGCATAATTAAATCTCTAAGAATGGCGTTATGCGCGGATTTTCTCCCTGCAACATCAACCAAATGTGACATTCTTGAGGATACTCTGGTTAGAATTTTACCTTCTTTGATGGCATAGATTTGAAGGAATTCGAGTAAGAAAGAGGCGTCCACCGCCATCATCCAGGCTAAAGTTTCTCCATTGAAATTCAAGTATTTATGGTACGAACAACGAATTCTATGCTCAAATTTTATCAATTGTTCCACAAGATGTTGAAATTTGAGGCTATAGAGGTGTTTCTGAGTTCTCTTTGCAGCAGCTAGCTTGTACCTGAAGTGGCAAAATTAACCAATTGTTTAGTATAATTGTTCAACCCGCCCAAATTTAAACCACTTGGAATATGACTCCTTTATTAACTTGGCCTAACTAATATGACTTGTAAAAATCAGTGATGGATCCAGAATTTTCAATCAGTTGTTCAAAATATAAAAATGTCAAAAATAATATAGTCCCTAAGAATCATGTTGAGGGAATGGGGTCATGACATGTTATTTGTACCATCCTGACATAAACAATTTATGAACAAATAGAGTAATGACTCAAATTTAACCCAACACGTTCATTTGCTACCTCTAATATTTACCTCTCCATATCGTGGAGATCCGAGCGCCAATAATGATAAGGGCCTATTGCCACCAGTTGTGGCACGTAACAATCTTGGTCGCTCAGCAACAGGGCTTTTGGTACATTGAAAATACTAACTGGAATTTCAGTGTCTTCTTCAAGTTCTTCATCGAGTGTTTGACGGATTTGAATAATCCATCGATGCTCATCGAAGTTTGAAGTACTGCAGTTTGATGACATTTTTGGTGAAAAAAGAACAGTTTCAAATCCTTAAGATTAAAAAATATATATATATCGGTTTTGGTTTATTGAATGGTGGAGTTACGAGAAATGTAAGTCTTAAGATTTTATAGGTGTAAGAATGGACATAAATGTGATTAACAAAACATCATCTTAAAGGCGTAATATTAAGTACCTCTTTTTATGTAAAAAGAAACATATATATAAGTACTAGGTAATAAATTATCCCTTTGTTACAAAAGAAGGCCTAAGATCGAATAAAGGGGTTCTTGGAAAAAATAAAATTACTTCCGCTAAAATTATATTAGATAAATTTGATATTTTATAATTAAAATTTAGATATTCAAATATACTCTATGAAGAGTACCACAAGTTGCAACTTTTCTCATATCAATTTGCTCTTCAAAAAAGTAAAAGAGAAATTAAAGCACCAATTGTTTATTTTGTGATTTCTTTTTCCTCGTTAAAGAAAAAAAAGAGGAGAATCATCTAAGCTGTAATAGGACCACAAAAAAAAAAAAAACGAATCTAAGAAAGTCGAGTGTTTTACAAGCATTTGCAATTAAAAAATTAAAATTAAACCTCCTAGATAGACCAATTGGAAAATTTATGATTTAACACCAACAACTCCTCAAATAGTAGAGGAAAATGAATACAATTTATTTCTGTTTATTTTTTATGGATTTAAATGACATGTTTAATAAAGTTGTCCTACAAAAAAAAATCATATACTTCTAATTAAGAGATTTTTTTTTGACAATAAACTGTGAATATTATCATATCAAGTCAAAATAGTAAAAATTAGAGAGCATGCAGACTCTTAATCATCGCGCTCAAAGGAAAACTATAGTCCTTGACAATTTCTTGTCTTTCTAGACTCTGGACAATTTCTTGATAATTAAGAGATTATCATCCGTACTGAATTAATAAAATTTGACATTGTACTTGTAGCTCTTTGGTTTATCTGCTTTTGTTGCGAATCAATCTGCAGAAAAAGAACAATAATTGTCAGTCATCTTTTATACCAAAATAATAAGGTAAAAGAAAAATAAAATCTGCTTTCTTAATTATTTCTCAGTTATCTCAATTTACATGTAATTTAATTTTCTTTCAATAACTGGAGATTATAATAAAATTCAACAATCTTTTCCATATTTCTAGTGCTACGCTTTCAGCTTCTCTTTATTCTTCGACGCCTCTTCAACACTCAGTTTTGATTTTTTATTGGCCGAGTTGAAAAAATTAGATTAAAAAGGAAATATAATGTATTTTTCGATTCGACCAATAAAAAAACCAGATCGAGTCCAAGCATCGAAGAGATGTTGGAGAAACAAAGAAAACCCGAAAGAAGTGCGTTAGAGAAGATGAAAAGACTGTTAAATGTTATGAAAATCTCCAAATATTGAAAGATTTTGAGAGCTTATTGTTGCTTCACAATATAACTGGAAGAAACATTGGTTTATTATATAGGACTAGAATATGAGCCCAGTTGACTTATTCATTTATGACAAATATTTTCCTCATTATTATAAGGCATGTTCTTGATTAAGTTTGTAATTCTTAGTCCAACTTTAATTAATTCAATTATATATACCAATAAATGTAAATTAATGATCTTTATTATATACTCTCTCCGTCCACTTTTATTTGTCATGTTGCGATTTCAAAAGTCAAATTAGATTACATTAATTCGATATTTTAAACAAAATATTTAGATATTCAAAAGCTATATGGAAAGTACTATAAATTGCAATATTTTGCATATCAATATGATGAAAAATACATCATAAAATGTTAGTCAAAGTTTTTATAGTTTGACTCTAAAGAAGGAAACTATGACAATTAAAAATGGACGGAGGTAGTAGATTTTACTAGGTCATAATTATTAAAGGGAAAAATGACAAATATACCCCCGAACTATCGTAAATGGTATACAGATACCCTCGATCATACTTTTCGGACATTGGTACTCCTGTCGTCCAAAAATCAGAGCATATTTGCCCTTCACCCTAACGGAAAACTAATTAGGTACACGTGGCGCAATCCTACGGCTCAACCCGGTTAGACCAATTAATTAACCCAAAATTCAAATACCCGCCCATTGACCCGTTTCACCCACCCGACACCCATTACTCAGACTAATACTAATTTATCTAAAAACCTAAAATTTTAAAAAAAATCTCCATTTCTCTCAACTCTTTTGTTCATCTCACAAACTAAACCCTAGTTCATCATCGATTCTTCATTGTTTCCATCGATTATTCGACCATCTTCGTCTTTTCTTAGTCGATTCTTCATCGATTTGTCGTCTCCCTTATTCAGACCTTAAACCATGTCTGAAAGTAGTTGTGATTCAATTAGTAACTCCATGATGATGACTTATTTTTGTGGTGAAATGACTCATTATTTCACTTCAAGGACCCCATTGAACCCCGGAAGAAGATTTTATAGATGTTCTAAACCTAGGGTACGTTTTTCACTAAATGTAAATTTGTATGATTTCTGCTTGTATTTCGTATGATTGTGAGTTCTTCTCTATTTTTCTCATCAGATTGAAAATTATGGATTTTGGAGGTGGGAAGATAGTTCTCCAGGAAATTATTCCATTGAAGTAAATTTATTAAAGTCTTAATTGGAAGGTGCTATGTTGAAAATGGATAATTTGAGGTTGTTGAATGCGGTTAAGATTGAAAGAGACAATTTTTTTAAAAAAATGGAGAATTTAGAGAGTTTAAACTACTTCGAGGTGAACAAATCAAGAAATTTGGAAGCGAAAGTGTCGAGTTGAAGATGTTGTTTAAATTGTCATTTACTGTGTTTGTGATATTTGTTGTTGCAATTTTCAAGTGATTTAGTTTAGTGATTTAGATGTTGTGTAAGCATAAGGAAGATATGTTCTTGAATGTAATTTTCAAGTGTTAGTTATTTTCAGGTCTTCCTTTGTATTGGAGAATCTTATCTTTTGAATTGTGTTAGTGTATTTTTGTGATTTAGATGTTCCTTGAACATAATGAAGATGTAACTTGAATGTAATTTTCAAGTGTTAGTTATTTTCAAGTGTTCGCTTGTATTAGAGCTTCAACCATCTTTTGTATCAGTATTTGTCAATTAACACTATTGTATTAGAGAATGTTATCGTTTGTATTAGCGTTAATATGTTCACAAGTTAATGTAACTATCATATTAGACTACCAATTAATATTACCTTCTGCATATCTGATATGAATTTCAGTCATTCACCATTCTGAAGTTCAAGTGAATACTGCAAATGTTGCATAAACCATGTCCAAGTCCTATTAGTCTTTTTATCTACCACATCCCAAGCCAGAGGGTAGAAAGAGTTATTACTGTCTGGACCAACATCAACCAATACATGTCCCTTAACTTTTTCTTTAAGGAATGTACCATCTAACACAATGAATGGTCTTAATCCTAACTTAAAATCCAGTTTCATTACCTTGAGGCATATATACATTCTAAGAAATTTTCTCTTACCATTAGTTAGTACCTCTTTAGACAAATCTATCACAATGTCAAACCCTGAATTGCAACTTCTCAATTCAGTAGCATAATCCTCTAGGTTATTGTAAGAGCCTACAAAGCTACCATCCAGAGTCTCTAGTATCTTCCTTTTGGCTCTCTTGCACTTTCCTTCACTTACATTCATATCAAACATTTTATGTAAGTCAGCCTTCATTTCTTTGACCTTGTACTTAGGGTCACTTTGTAATTTCTCCTTAAAATACTGAGCTATTGTTGACTAATCCACTAAAGAGTTGTCATATGTTATTCCACACTCTATATGATCTACTAGTTTGACACTAACACCAGGAGTGGTCAGATCCCTAGAAATCAGACATATAAATAGACAACCTTTAGCACCATATTTATATCTCAATCTTTTTTATCACTCTTCACCACAACCAGTTCTACCTTCTTATCCATAACATAAAATTTACAGAATTCTTTTGCTTCAACAATGTCCTTGAAAGACATACCCTTAATAATCTCCTTATAATCTTGCAAACTATCAGTTATATTCCTCTTTTTTTAGTAACTAAATTTTCCAATTCATCAGTATCATAATCTGTACAACTAAACACCATTTCATTATCATTGTCACTTTCACTTTCAGTACAGTATGTGCCTTCATTAACAATTAGTAAAAGTAAAAATAATCCATCATGCATGACAATATCAGGTACATCAACAGATAATTCACAGTCATCAGTAGCAAATAAATGAATGGGTTTATAATCACTAGAGATAAAAGATGATAATGTCTTAACTCCTTCATCACCTACTATTTCAAAATATTTCCCAGAAGGAGCAAGTACGATAAATTGTTGCACACCAACAAAACCTAACTTATCTATATACTCATTGACTAAGTCAAAAATAGATATAAGATCAGGATCATACATTCTCCAATAATGAACCCATCTTTTATCATAATGTGGTTCTGGACAGGTAAGCCACTCACCACCATGATGAAAGTATATTGTAACTTCAACCATGTTAATAACATATAAAGATTTAGCAGATTATATTACTAAGTAAGTTAGTTAGTTAGTAAGTCACATAAGTCTATCATATTAGTAAGTCACATAAGTAAGTTACATTAGGAAATAAGTATGTTAGTTAGTTATTAAGTCACATAAATTAGTCACATTAGTAAGTCACAAAAGTAAGCTACATTAGGAAATAAGTAAGTTAGTTAGTTATTAAGTCACATAAGTCAGTTAGTTAGTAAGTCACATAAGTCAGTTACATTAGTAAGTCACATAAGTAAGTTACATTATGAAATAAGTAAGTTAGTTAATTAATTATTAAGTCATATTAGTAAGCTAAGTGAATTATTTAAGTCTTAAAGCATAAGGTTAGTTAGTTAGTACTCGGAAACAAGAAGAAAAAATGAAAAGTGATAGTCAAATGAAGCATTTAACAGATAAGCTAAGTAAATTATTTAAGTCTTAAAGCATAAGGTTAGTAAGTTAGTTAGTAAGTAATCATATTAGGAAACAAGAATAAAATATGAAAAGTGACAATCAAATGAAGCATTTAACAGATAAGCTAAGTGAATTATGTAAGTCTTAAAGCATGAGGTTAGCTAGTTAGTTAGTAAGTACTCATATTAGGAAACAAGAAGAAAAAATGAAATGTGACAGTCAAAAGAAGAATTTAACAGATAAGCTTAATGAATTATTTAAGCCTTGAAGCATAAGGTTAGTTAGTTTGTAAGTACTCATATTAGGAAACAAGAAGAAAAAATAGAAAGTGACAGCCAAATGAAGCATTTAACAGATAAGCTAAATGAATTAATTTAACTCTTAAAGCATAAGGTTAGTTAGTTAGTTTGTAAGTACTCATATTAGTAAGCATAAGTAATTCAGTCAGTCACATTAGTAAGCATAAGTAAATCTTAAAGAATTTAATAAGTCACATTACATTAGTTAGTAGTCACATTAGGAATAAAGGAGAAAAAATAAAAAGTGACAGTCAAACAAACAAGGTAAATTTAAGTTTGTTCAAGTCACATTACAAAGTTTGTAAGTTTGGAAAAAGAAGAAAAAATGAAAAGTGACATGTCAAAGGAAGCATTTAACAGATAGGCCAAGTCAATTACTTAAGTCTTAAAGCCTAAGGTTGTTTAGTTAGTTAGTAAGTACTCATATTAGTAAGTTAGTAAGTCAACATTACATCAGTTAAGTTAGTAAGTACTCACATTAGTAAGCACAAGTCACAATACATTGGTTAGTACTCACATTAGGAATAAAGGAGAAAAAAAAGTGACAGTCAAACAAGGAAGATTTGAGTATGTTAAGTATTTGAACTAATTACACAATACTAATTAACATGAACTAAGTAAAATAATATTAAACAAGTGATCCCTGTTACATATTCGATCGAGCTAATTACACAATACTAATTAACAAACAAGCTAGGTAAATTAAGATTAAACAAGTGGTCTTACCTGTACATAATGTAAATAATATCAACTATCAATTATATATTTGTCTAGTTCTTATGGACCTACCTAACTTTACAAGATGTCAATAAATAGTCATAAATAATATGAAACCCTAACTAGTAGACAAACAGACAACAAATAGACAAAAGAAGAAGATACAAACATAAAGAAAGGGAATAAAGAAAGGGTCGGAGACAATCGATAAAAGAAGAAGATAAAAAATTCATAAATTACTGAAAACGACACTACACAAGAAATACATCTGAAACACAAACAAAAAAACATTTCTTTGACATAAATGTACACAAACCCCTAACAAATCTGCTTAAAATAACATTAAGGTAAAATCCTAGAAAACGAAAGAACGAACACAGTTCATTTTTAAGACAAACGTGAACAAACCCCTAAAAATCACTATAAAAAATAAATTCTAGACAAAAATTAAAAATACTAGTGAAAATCGAAACTCAACAATATCTTTCTTACACACTATGAATGACAATACAAGCATTTGTTCACTCTTGATCTTGCTTTGAGCTTCTGAAATTTCTGCGTATTTGGAATAACTTCTCTTCTAATATTTGGTCCACCAAGTTTGCTTCCAACAATAACTGTTTCTTAAGGTGATCAAACGGAGACTCCTTAAATTATTGAAATTGCTTATCATTGAGGCGTTCCCTAAGATAATCAAAAACATTGATGTAGAAACGCCAATGAGTATATCTCTTCTTTTCCTGAAGTAATAAAAATGTACTTATAAAAAAGGCCAAAAAAATAAAAAAAGTACAACAATCACATATATTTCAAACAATCACATAAAATCAATAAAATTATAAATACTAAAAATGAATACTAAATTATTCATTGAGTATATGCTTTTGATATAAAAATTGGTAATAAGAAAAAAATTAACCTAATCTAATCAATAATGACCTGATTTTAAAATAAATTAAGAAATGTCATTTTGATACACATTATATACTCGCATACAACATTAATTCACATTGATATCAAATTGGTATAACATTAATTTTTTGGGGGTAGAAAACATGATAATGTACTTTAAATGTCTACTTCATACTCACACCCACAAATAATAAATTCAATTTTTTATACCTATTTTGCATACAAATGAACATAACTCGAGTTCATACAAAAATTTATGTGGAATATGTATCAATCAATAAAAATAACATGCAAGGTTTAAAAATATATTTAAAAAAAACATAAAATATGAAAAAAGATTGAACTTCTTATACCTTTTGAATAACTTTCTCTTTTGGGGAATTTGATTTTTTCACGCGCACATTAATTTTGGCTCTTTCGCTAGTGAAATCTCACCCTTCATATTTTTATTTTTTGTAATTTGTTTCTTTCACAAAATCTGAATTTGAATCTTTGTCGATATTCTTGATTTTTTTGTTCTGTCGTATTGCTTCGTTGAACTGATTTCAACGAGAACAATGTCTCTTTTGTTGGCCTCCTTATGAACCTTATTTAGTGTTTGTGAGAGTAAATCGAAGCTCGGTGGTTTACTCAAGCCATTGTTATGCACTAATCTAGGACTTTTCCGTGAGATTTCGTAATATTTTTTATGATTGTGGATTGAATTGAAAAAATACGGATCAATGAGAATGAAGCGCACACAGATTTAAAAAGGGGGTGAACTTTCAACATCAAAAGTGATAAAAATCTGTAAACATTAATATGGTAGAAAAATATTTTGGAGATGGTTGAAAAAATTGTACATTAGTTGAGATTTTTGCCTTTTTAGGAGACGTGTGTAGTATAATGACATACGGTTTCCTCGGTACTACTCCAAAAATTGCACGCTTCTTATTTGCACTAAAGCTAACAAAAAAAACAATTATTTTAATTATTAAATAATCCAAATCTAGTAATTATTTTGTTATATTACTAATTTCTAATTAGTAGGTATATAGGATGTAATATATGTTCTTATACGTATATGTGGATTAATTTTTCCAAAAATAATTTTATGATTGTAGAGTTGCCACTTGGTGTATTGCGGCAGACGGTCTTCCTGCGTTGAATGGGCCGGTTAGTCAGGGCCCAGTAGTCGGTGCCTATCACAGAATGGTGGCCCATGCCTCACTATTTTGTGCCCAAAAAGAGTCGGCTTCCTCCCTCACCTTGCTTCAAAAAAATAAAAATGAAAAAATTTCAAAAGTAGCAAAGATAATAGACAGAATAAGACTTTTTAGTTATAGTTTTGAAAATTGTGCTTTATAGCTATAAATTGTTGGCTATGAAGGTTGTAGTTTATATATTTCGCTTGCAATTATACAAACAGGGTAAGTATATACAAATTATTCTAACTTCTAAATAACTTCAAATATTCTACAAGTCGAAACGTTTTCCACTCTAAATACGTTGTATGTTAAAGAAAATTAACAATTACATTTAAAAGTTGAACAATTATGGAAATTTGACAATTACTATTTGAAAAAAGCATCTACATGTGCCTTCTGAAGCCTTCTCATGTCCATACTAAGTTAGTATTTTTATTAATTCGAAATAAAAGATGTTTAACATAATTAAGAAAATATTAATTATTTTTTTCCTATTTAGAAAAGTGGGTTTTTATATACCTAAAAAATTATCTTAAATATGTTCAATTTAGTTTAACATAAGTTAATAAAAACATTTTTTACTATCTAGAAGTAAAAAATTTCTTTAAAAATGTATCTAAACTGAAAACATCACCTAATATGGATAGAAAAAGTATTAATATTCTTTAACTTCAAATCATCTCACAATAGTTGAACTACGTTTAGCTTCCATTCCTCTTCTATCCGTCAAACAAATACTAGTAAAATTGTTTTTGCAATTCTCTTAATATGGAAAAAAAGAAAGATTAACACGATAAATTCCCAGTTGTAAAAAGTTAGTAAGTATTATTTTGCCATGTGTAGCATAAGAAGCCAAATTTACCTATGTTAATGCCACCAATTGAGAATCCTTTTCTCATTCAAATTAAAGTCTATCTTTTGTTTTGTTTTATCATTAGTTGTCTCAAAACTCGATTAAATTTAGATTCATATTAGCAACCTAACAAATGCGACGTATTTAAGAATGAAAAAGTAATTATCACTTCACTACAATCTTTGATAAGGTTAACTTAGTAGGCGTTTGGCAATGTGATACCATATCACGATATAGAATCGTGAGATGGAATCAGCGTTTGGACATGTGATTTCACGCTGATTTCATCTAGTGAGATGAAATCTCATATTCTCCAAAAATCATGATTTGAGAATTCCGTATCATGATTTGAAGATTTTTTTAAATACAAAAGTTGACCCACAAGTTTATATTTTGTTAAAACAACCCACTTTTATATCTACGAACCATTTGTTTCATATGTAAATAAAATTAATAATCACATCATTACTTTTTAAAATTTATTATTCTCACCAACATAAAATTTATTATTACTTTATATTTGGTGAATATAAATGATGATTTGGTGAATATAAATAAGAACGGAAGGAGTAATACTTTTTTATTTTTTCATAATAAAAAAATCTTCTCTTTCGGCTACATATGAAAATGTTTATTTAATATGAAAAAAGGACAAAATTGGTGATGTATGTTTGATAATCACTACCTCCGATATGTTTGATTTTAGCACAAAATAAATGAATTGAAAATGTGTAATTGCACACAAGTGAAACAAGGCATGAATCATATAATATTGACACACAAGTGAAAATTGTCATAGCTTGAAAAAGGTAGAACTTCTTGAAAATATTAAGTTTTTAATTCACCCACTTCATAATTAATAGGGGTAAAATGGTAAACTCACTATGTCAATTATTGATTTCTTAATAGGTGTGTCAATTCAAAAATGGACAAGTAATTAGGGACCGAGGGAGTATTACATCATCATTATACTAAAAAAAATACTCTCCTCGTTCCTAATTACTTATCTATTTTTAAATTGACACATTTATTTAAAAAATAATTATTCAGATAGTAAGTTTACAATTTTACTCATATTAATTATGAAGGGGATGAATTAAAAATATAGAATTTTCAAGAAGTTATACATTTTTCAAAACTAATTAATTGAGAGTATAATAGATTAAATTTTTTTTATCGTTTCTTGATTTGTCAAAATGAACAAGTAAAAAAATAAATTTGGACAAGTAATTAGGGACAAAGGGAGTAGTTGTTCCGTATTAGTTGTGCATTTTACTAAATCAAGAAAATATTAATTAATTTTTTTCTATATTATTCTTACAATAAATTCTTCTTGAAAGTGTTCATATTTATTTGTAAAATTCTCAAAAGTTTTTTTAAGAGGTGAGGTAGTAAAAATATTTTTTTATTTATAATTTCTTTAGCACCGTACAAAATAAAAAGTGATCAATTAATATTAAACGGAAGAAGTAATTCCTCATTAGCTTTATACTTGTCTCTTTAAAAAATTTAACTAAAGAGTAATTTAATTTATGACCCTGGTAAGAAAACAAAATTGCTTCAAAACTACGTTTAATATATAATATATATTTACTAACATAGATTGCCAGTAAATATTTACTAAATAAAAATATATATTTTTATAAATACTCATGAAAAATTAAAGCGAAAATTATGAGAGAATTGTCTAGCCAAAAAACAAAAAACAAAAAGTAGTAGTATGTGCCTACACATTTGGTAACGCGCCATAATTGACACAAACTCATAACGCGTCTATGGCACTGCTCTCATGTCGCGTGGATTACGTTATGTAATTGCCTTCGTAGAGTCCATAAACTTTGGAAGTTCTTCCGATTCGCTTTGACAATTTTGAAAAGTCGAACCGACTTTCCTTTTACCTTTACCCTCAAATTTCACTAAAA
Organism: Solanum etuberosum; assembly: GCA_029582245.1. Taxonomy (NCBI): domain Eukaryota; kingdom Viridiplantae; phylum Streptophyta; class Magnoliopsida; order Solanales; family Solanaceae; genus Solanum; species Solanum etuberosum. The sequence continues at coordinate 45,100 of JAJONR010003586.1, read as the reverse complement.
TCACTATTTTGCCATCCTTTTCACCTCTTATATAAACCTCTCCTCCTCCCTTTCTTAGGTTTGCCGAAATTTATTCAGTGAACAACTTCTGTAAAACAATGGAGTCGTCATCGTCCAAAAACAAATTGCACCATAATTATCACCGATCCGTTTCACCATCGGGTCGGTTTTGTTCTTCCACTATTTCTTCTTCCACCTTCTCTACTCAAACCTCCGATTGGTTAACCCGATCCACCTCTCCAACCCGAGTTAATCTTCGCCGATCAGTTTCCCCTTCCCCGTCCGTACGATTTTCCAGCTCTCCTAACCGTTCAATTTCAGTTTTCCCTCGTAAGCCGCAGCAGAATGGTCATCCATTACCATCCGCTTCCAATCAGAAGAAGCACTGCACGTGTTCGCCGACAACACATCCAGGTTCATTCCGTTGTAGCCTTCACAGAAATACTACTAATCGGAGTGGCGGTCAATCGTATAACTCGAGTCATCAATTGAATATGAGGAGATCAGCGATGACGAATTCGCTGGTTCGAATTGGAACTGTGGAAGGCGAATTGGTGAAGAGAGCACTTGCTGCTTTGATTCGACCGTCTTCTCATCAACTCAGGCGTAGATGTGATTTTCAGCCTAGGCCTAGTAGGCTCTCCGTCATGTCAAAGGCCGAAGATTAGATTCGTGATGTACAGTTACTGTAGTTGGGTTGAAAATTCCCCTTTTTTGTTCTTGTTACTTATCAGCCCTAAAAAAACAGAACCATAATTTTGTACTACTATTTGATTGAATGTTAATAGGAAACAAATTTAGTATATATAGTAGTTTAATTTTGGACTAGTAGAATGAGGGTAGCATATCACAGTTTTATCAATTTTAATCGTAATTGTTCAGGTGCCATTAATTTAGTGCTAGTTTTTTTTTTGGAGCTTTTTAAAGTCTGAACAAATTGAGATTGGTGGGTTGGTTGAACTTTTGAATGGTAGATGCAACTGTTACCGACTCCACTGATTCAAGTGTGTTTTGTTACAACTAAGGAGAGGATTAATTAGTAAATATTTGTTTAGTTTTCTTGTTTAATTATGAGGGGTTGTAACAACGTTGATCTCCCTGAAGTGAGTGAAAGTCTCAAGTGATCATGAACCTGAAAGTCAAATATGTTAGGTGATCCAAAATCGCAATGTCAGTCCGGTAAAAGGAGTGCATTTAATTCATATTTAGTTAAATGGATCACTCATATATTTTCTCTATCAAACTCTCAACAATATTGATTAATCAACAAATAAAGCCATGATTGGCCATCAGAAGAAACAAGCATAAGAAATGTATTTGAGAGAATGAGAACCAGCTTGTTCTTCACAGACAAAGCTCGCATTACACCTCTTCTCCATGATCGATAACCTCCTCCATCGAAGTGAGTTGGAACAAGTAAGATAAATATGTGCTGATGAGGACAGGGAAGTAATCGAGGGACTTGAGAACCTTCGCAATATAGTGTGACTGTGTGTGAGATTAACAAATCAAATCAGAAACGGAAAACAGATCCAAACTAATAAAACTATTTTCTATGAAAGATGAGCTGATTTAAAGATTGCTATGGCTTTGCCAAAAGCTACTGAGAAAGTCTTCCAGCTAAAAAAGGGGAAGGACTTGTGTGGCGTTTGTTTGTTTGTTTGTTTGTTTTTACGTCATATGCGATGCTTATTCTACACGCTGATTTTTTTCTTTTGGTTCATTATCAAACAAAAAACAAAGAACATAGGATTCATTATGTGATAAAATTGGGCTTTTGCCAAGCATGTGGTTGGGCCAGCCCTTATTTCAACAACAAGATGGTACCAAAGCACAAAACAAGAACATAGGATTCAGTATGTGATAAAATTGGGCTTTTGCCAAGCATGTGGTTGGGCCAGCCCCTTGTTTCAACAAGATGGTACCAAAGCACAAGAATTACTGGAGATCCCAAAAAAGAGATATCAGTTGCTTCATGTGGCAAGGAAATTAAAAGGAAAAAGGGGTAAATATATCTTCAACTTTGAGATTTAGAACAGATATATCATTAAAATGTGGTGGGTATAAACAAATGGTGCAAGTTGAGATCTAGATTAAAGAGTTCAATGGAACATACTCAATTAGTAGCGCAGAGTGCGGGGCCATTTTGTTACGCGTTCAACATAACTCAATAATTTTAGCTCAAATTCTATATTTAGTAAGCAAAAAGATTATGAACCAGAACTCATAAACTAAAAATCGCACTCTCGTCGGCTTGAAAAACAACTCTGGTAGGAGTTTCTTGTTAATTAGCGGTTGCCAACTTTGTATTCCTCTTCAACATAGCTGCCTTCCATCTTGTACTGTAATTTCTCAATGGCGCAACGGCAAAATTACAACTAATTGAATCTGGTCGACAAGTCCACATTTTCAAGCGCTTAGCAACAACTTTATTTGCTTGCTTTATGGCTACTATTAACCATAACATATGATTTCTTGAACTTGTAGTACTCTTCTTCTGATCCTTCTTAGCAAGCTTAAGTATTTCTAGCCTATGTTTGGCTACAAAAATGCCCATGCTCTGCAGAAATTCGTCGTCAAAATAAGCTATATCATCTTGTACAAGCTCATTGTGTGTAAAAGTAAGGGCATATTCATAAACAAGAGAAGGTTCAAGGCTAGTTTTGGAGAGCCATGAACACCACTCCATGACCAAAATGTAGCTAGTTATAAATGTTGGAGAAACAAATAAAAGGGCTTGTATTAATAAGTCCTGTTTTTTTCTTTTCGTGTTTGATATCTTATCGACAACTATTCACTTTAAATAGTAAGCTATCAAAGCCTATTTCATTAGTTTTTGAAATTTGAATTCGAGATCTCAAATTATAATTTTTGATGGTATAAGTCTTGGTTTATTGATTGAATGGTAGGTGAACTTTGAGGGGTCATTTGATAGTGGGATAAGGATAAATTATAGTGTCAAATAAAATTTGAGATCAACTTAATCACATGTTTGGTTTAGGGTATTAGCTAATCCCGAGATTATTTTGACTTATCATTTGTACTAAAATGGCGAGTTTGTTAGATTACCATCTTATATAAAAGTGAGATAAACTAATCTCATGAGATATCTTTGCTTATTCCATCTCACATACCAAACAACCATTAAGAGTGAAAAAGGAGGAAATGTGTTGTTGAGTGTCTGTGAACAAAGTCTTACACATGAAAAACATATAAGAAAAAAAGAATCACTTATAAGATAGTTGGCATTGTGAGCCCGTTTCTGTGGAAAATTGAGCGAGTTTGATCAAAATGAATAATATGATCATATTAAAAATATCTTTGAGTTGTTTTAGCCTAATAATCTATGAGCTAATTATTAAGTAGTCCAATTCACTATTTTCAAGAATTGACTAGAAGTTTGATCAGAATTTTGAATACTTACACAAATTAGGCCTTAGAATTTTTTTGTCTTTGCCATCAGTCACGGCTTAGAAGAGGGGTGTGTTACTGTGTTATGGACTTCTTGAGAGGGGTGTGTTACTGTGTTATGGACTTCTTGGTCACTCTACCAGAGATTTTTCTTCCACAACTGTTGTCCTTTTCCAGATAAAACAAAGGGATAAGTTTTAAACAAATAAGAACTTATTGTATATATATGTCCACGCAAGGAGTTTAGTGAGTAAAGTCTAAAGATGCTTAGATCAAACCAAACAATTTAATTTTGATACTTAAAAATTAATAGTATACTATTTTTATAGGTACGTAAATGATTTGATGAACTAAATGATGACCAAATTTCTCTACTATCTTTTTCCTTACGCGTATAAATAGAATGCTACAATTTGTTTGACAAAAAGCAAGGCCAATTCATTAGTTAAGAAAAAAGAATAGAAATTCAATGACTTTTAATAAGCAAATTAATCATCAACGCAACATTGACAACAACACACCTAATATAAAACACAGACTTTATTTCTATCTTGTAAGGATAAGAAAGGTCTAAAAATAAATAAACTTAAAAAATGTTAATCACAAATCAATTACAATCTATATCTACCATATACAACTTTAATTATAGTTGATTGATTAGGAGATATATTATGGCCTAGAATAAAAATATTACATTTGCGCTCTTAGTGGATCTTGCAGAAAGAATTGCAGAAGTATTATAAACCTTACAGTTCCACTTTTCTATTGACTTTGGTGCAGTAGAGTAAAATTTGAATGCCTATTCATAATTATTTACTGTTACAATATTTTTTCACATTATTTTTCTTTTTATTATAACTATGTAACGGATAAATTGAAGAGCAAAATTGAGAAAATGACAAAAGATAGTCCATTATCTTTGATAGTAGATTAAAAGTAGTCCTTTCAAGTCTCAATTGAACAATTTTGATCCTATAAATTTATCGAAAGTGCGTATTTTTAATCTCCATCAAATATTACCAAACTCTGATTTGTTAAATTTCATCAGAATTGTAAAATAAACTGGGAAACTTTTGTCAATTTCTCAACCCCAATATAAAACACTACATCAAATACAAAAGTAAATACTAATTAGTAAATAACAGAAATTACATCTCAAAAAGTTACATCAAACTCTTAAAATAGACCAAAAATAACATAAACTACAAAATTTGTACTTCTCAAATGTGAATTCCTACTAAGTATTTTCTATTTTCATAGTTTTGATTAAATTTAAGCCCCAACTTAAATTTAAGGCACAAGTACCCCTAAGGCCTAAATTATGACCGAAATTGCAGAGACACACCTTAACTAAACTAAGATTCAATTACCCCCGAACTCATTTTATTTTTGTAATTTTATACACCTTTTGACTTACGTGACACATTCCGTGACTCCACTTAGTTGAGGCGCGTGTGAAATGTTTGAAGGCCACGTAAACAAAAAAGGTGTACAAAATTAAAAAAAATAAGTTCGAGGGTAATAAGACTTTAATTTAGTTAAGATATGTCTTTGAAATTTCAGTCATAGTCTAAGGGCTACTAGTGCCTTATCCCAATTTAAGCTATGAGAATTTAGCAAACATTGTATTGATCAAACTCAAAGGCTTGAAATAACTCAAATGATACTCAGAGGATTATTTTGAACCTACCACAAAAGATAATATACCATTTTGTCATTTTGGAAAATTAATCGACATATTTGCAGTGTTGGGTCAAATTGGGATAAAAGAGCAGTGTCGCATTTTCGTTACTCTTTGTTAGCGTTGACACTCTCCTTCTCCTTCACTGTTGCGCCGCCGCTTCATCCTCAAACCCTCCTCATTACGACGTCGTTCTCATCTCTCTTCATAGCCAAGGTAAGTCTGAGATGGCTGCCAATCTCGGTTTTTCCGATTGCTAATGCCCAAACATCGTTTATTGTTTTTCCCCCTTCAATTTATCTTTTTTCTGTTTTGGGTGCATTGTGTTAGATTTGTTGCTTTATCTAATTTCATGTTAATGGGGTTTTGTTAATGTAAATGTCTAATTATGTAGCTGTTATTTTTTTAATTATGTGCAATACTGAGGTTATTATGTTGTTTTGGAGTGTACCAAAATCCATTTCTTTCATTCTTGGCATGATTTTAAGTCATACTTGTTTAGATGGAAAAAAAGTTTAAAACTTTTGATGTAGGACCTTCTTGAAACTACCTTTCGGGCATTATTGGCAGCTAGCAGCTTCTATTTTGAGTAATTCCATAGTTGGTAGTGTTGAAAGGCAGATCTGGATGGAAATTTTGATGCATATATTGATAAGGGTGCAAAGTTTTCATATTCTTGAATGGATTGATCAATCAAATTAAGAAGAAAAAGAAATATATGATAATTGTCTGCTTCTGCAAGTTGATATTTTCCCTGTTTTGCTGTTAAAATAGTATTTTGGCAATTTGGAGGGAACATTATTAGCTGTCGTTTGAGGTGTTTGCTGCCATGGCTGGTAAAGATTCAGATAGTAAGTAATTTTCACTTGTTGATTGCTTTTAACGCAAGTTTTCTGTTCCCACTCTTCAAATTTTTTGGTCTGCACTTTGTATAATATTATCCATCTTGTCTTTTGTTTAGAGGGGAAAAAGAAAGAAGGCAAGAAAGAGGTAGTTCATGGAAAAAAGAAAGAAGTCAAGAAAGAGACAGGTCTTGGTCTCTCTTACAAGAAAGATGAGAACTTTGGAGAGTGGTATTCTGAGGTAAGCTTGAAATATTCAACTATTAGAGATCAAATGTATCAAGGTTCTTCTTAATTCATTTTGCATTGTACCGAAAAAGAGTTGGAAGAGTTTCCAGACACTTTTAGCTATCTTCTTCATCTTCTTCTTCTTTCATGGCTTAAGTTTCCAGACACTTTTAGTTAGCTATGAGTTTCCAGAATTTTGTTATCTTATGTCTTATCGCGTCTTTTTTGATCTTCATGTTTTCTTTGTGAGATTAAAAGGTAACCGGCCTATTTTATGCAATACTTTTTTTTTTTGTGACAAGGAGCTTAGAAGTTACAACCTACCTATTTATACTAATACTCAGTTAAAGTTCCTGGCTCCCTTTTGTATATATTAAAATGCCTCTATTGCCAAATGAGTTTTGCTGGATACAAATGCTGTCATAATGAGAAGAGTAGCAAAAGGAAATTTAAGATATGGGGAATATAATACTTCGCTACGTTTAACTTGCCTGTATCTCTAGTTTTTTAGAACATTTAATGTGTTCTATCAGGCAAGTAGTATAATTAAAAAGCTCAATTTCATATATGCCTTCAATAGCCTGTGACTTTGGTATTTGTCTGCTCATATTTGTTAAGATTACTGCTTTTTCTATGTACTTCCTGTCTTATCGCATTTGCAAGTTCCTTAACATGATTATGACTTCTCCATAACTAATAAATGTAGGTGGTTGTTAGTGGTGAAATGATTGAGTACTATGACATTTCTGGCTGTTATATCTTACGGCCATGGGCAATGTCCATCTGGGAGATATTGCAAGTAAGTTTGTTCCTCAAATTGACTGTTTGATGCTGGCCTTATTCAGGATTGAAATCCTTTTTAATGTCCGCTATGTTGACAATTCTTTTGAAATAGAAAATTTTATCTACGAGATTCTACACGTTTGACGTCTTATTTTTGGACCATTGTCAATCCTTTTCCATTACATGTATAATGCATTCTTAATTCTCTGTTTCCAGACCTTTTTTGATGCTGAAATTAAGAAGATGAAGATAAAGAACTCCTACTTCCCTCTTTTTGTGTCCCCTGCTGTTCTACAAAAGGAAAAGGACCACATAGAGGGATTTGCTCCTGAGGTGAGGCTTGGCTTTTGTTTGGTAAACTCAAGTTTGTTTTCTTCCAGTCTGTGAATCACTTGGGAGGCTTTAAGTGTTACTTCTATACCTCGTGTTTGGTTTCCATTTTCTGACACCTTGATTTGTGAAATTAGCTTATATCTTCCAAATATATTTAAGTTATAACTGGTGCTCCTATTCCTCTTTTAAAAAGTGAAAAGGGATTTTCTATTTTCTGCTCTCTTAAATCTCCTTAAAAAGGGCATCATAATGTTAGAAAGTTGTCACAAATTTGGGCAATATAAGACTCCTAGATTTAAGACACTTCTCTAGTGTTGTTAATTTCAGTAATGATAACTTCAATCACGGTCTTCAGTTAGTAGGTCCTCTTAAGCAATCTAACATTGTATACCATTTGTCCATCAACTATGCTCAACCAGTTGTGTTCATTCTACAGGTTGCTTGGGTTACAAAATCTGGAGACTCTGATCTGGAGGTGCCCATTGCGATTCGACCAACAAGTGAAACTGTGATGTATCCTTATTTCTCGAAGTGGATAAGGGGACATCGTGACTTGCCCTTGAGACTTAACCAGTGGTGCAACGTTGTGCGATGGGAGTTTAGCAACCCCACCCCCTTCATCAGGTTCGCTTTTCTAAGTTTTTATCATTTTTCGCCTGTCTCTCATCAAAAAATTGGTGTGCTGACTGCAACCATTTGTTTTTCGACTTGCTTTTGTCTTTCTGGGGAGGATGGACCTAATTGTCCTCTCCTTTCTTTCACTGCTCCTTATGTATAGTTATCTTATACATTATAAACAAAACAACCTATTCATTTGAGATCTTCAAGCTCTGTGTAACACTTTTTGCACATGTTCCTTACTCAGGAGCCGTGAATTTCTCTGGCAAGAAGGTCACACTGCTTTTGCAACCAAGGAGGAGGCAGATGAAGAGGTATTTGGTTATATGTTAAGAGTATGCAATTGAGTCATTTATCTTTTTTTTTAAACAAAACTGATCTTTTTCTTAAGCTTCTTTAAAATTACTATACGGAGTAGTACATAGCTCAAAAGCATTGGATGCTAACTGAAATTTAGTAATTTGTAAAAGTATTTTTCTGTTTATCTCTACTCCGTCCTTTGTCCTATGCTTGGAGTTGTTATATGATGAAAAATTAAGCTTTCTGGAGCTGTTTGCATCAAACCATGAGGGTTATGGTTGTATCATGCTTGGACATAGTGTTGAATGAGATTTCTTCTATTCTTTTCAGTTAATATTAATCATGAGAAAATGGTATTTGCTTATTCTGTTTGGAATGGTGCGAAGAAGTATGAGAACTATAGTTTTTCTAAGCTCAAGGCAGCACTTTACTTCTAGGACAAATCCTATTTTAGTTGACAATTAGTCTGAGTTACATGGACCAGCTTGCTCACCTGTCTTGACATGAGATGATGTTAGTGCCTGTTTACCTGTCTAGAAATGAAGATTATACTGATGCAAAGCAAGGTTGTAAATGTTTTGCTCTTGTTTCAGTTTCAAATGAGGGTTATGTTACCCTTTTCATTCAGGTTTAAATTGGAGGAAAAATTGTACTGGAAGGACGAAAGAGGACCCCTTTTAACTTGAGAAGGATCTTGGGATAAGCCAAAAGGGAAATGTGAGCAGTAAATTTTTGAAAAAAGACTTAACTTAATTGTATTATGGAAATGTGTCCCCATGTATACAATAATCACTTGTAGAATTAGGGACGAATATCACAACATGCAAACAAGCCATTTTCATGTATCTATGTGGTCCCTCTTTCTGTCAAAATTGGGCTGTTATAGGCTTTGTTTCATGGACAAATTTTTGCTTGTGTGAAAATTGCGACTGTCGTTGGCCTAGGCTGAAACTTTGGGAAATGCGAGTTTCCACTGCCTTTTTATTGGTGGATACTTGTACAGTTCTTTAGCTTCCAGGATTGTTTTCCTTCTTATTAAGCATGTCATACCTTTGATATTTGGTGTTGCTGGAAAGTTACTACAGGAATTGAAAAGTACTTGGAGATTGTTATCACCTAGCGTTCTCCCAACATCAGTGAAGATTTGTAATTGGTGTCTCTGACTTGTGCATCTTCTGTTTGCAGTGATTTTCTTTTAATCTCGTCAATACTTGTCTAAGCAAATTCTGTATTATTAAATTGCTGTAGTGAGAATTGGTTGCTTGAAACTGAGGTGCCTTGATTTATCCTTGAAAGGATCGTGAATTGACGTGTAAGCATCTAGCCTTACTAGTACTACTCTTTAATAAATACTGATGTTCTGATGGTTTTTTCAGGTTCTTGACATTTTGGAGTTGTATAGACGTATATATGAAGAATTCTTAGCTGTTCCAGTTAGTAAGGGAAAGAAAAGTGAGCTTGAGAAGTTTGCTGGAGGACTCTACACGACTACTGTAGAGGTATAGAAGATGATACTTCTGTCAGGGACATTATCCTTCAGTTCCTTTAACTGCTGGTGAAATTGTTCTTATCTGTCATTCTTTTACATGGTTCATGGCTTTGTTTGCTAGGCTTTTATCCCTAATACTGGTCGTGGTATCCAAGGTGCAACTTCACACTGTTTAGGCCAAAATTTCGCAAAGATGTTTGAGATAAATTTTGAAAATGAGAAGGGAGAGAAGGCTATGGTCTGGCAGAACTCCTGGGCCTATACTACCAGAACGGTGGGCATTCCATGCCAATGAGCAACTCTCTATTGATAATTCAGATGTCAAACTAACTCTCCCTCCTTTTTTCTGGTACCGTGACAGATTGGTGTGATGATCATGACTCATGGAGATGATAAAGGCCTGGTCTTACCTCCTAAAGTTGCAACAACTCAAGTAGTTGTTATCCCTGTGCCATACAAGGATGCTAATACTCAAGGAATCTATGATGCCTGTGCTGCCACTGTTAAAAGCTTGAATGAATCAGGTATTCGTGCTGAGGCAGACTTCAGAGACAACTACTCGCCTGGCTGGAAATATTCTCACTGGGAAATGAAGGGGGTCCCTCTTAGGATTGAAATAGGACCAAAAGATCTTGCAAATAACCAGGTAAGAATTATAGTTTACTTTCTACTAAGTCAGCTGTTCATGGAAACAAAAGGTAGAAATGTTGTTTGCTATGGTGTTAATTTTTTGTTTTCTGAAAGCAGCCAAATAAAATGCTGTACTTTTGTTTTATGTTTTCTGATCCAAAACTGTAAATCACTTTCCCAGGTACGAGCTGTTCGCCGTGACAATGGAGCCAAAACTGATATTCCTGTGGCAAACTTAGCCGAACAAGTAAAAGATGTGCTCGATTCTATCCAACAAAATCTATTTGAAACAGCAAAACAAAAGCGGGAAGCTTGTGTTCAGGTTGTAAAGACCTGGGATGAATTTGCAGAAGCATTGGGCCAAAAGAAATTGATCTTGGCTCCTTGGTGTGATGAGGAGGTAAAATCCTATTAAACTAGTTGTATATGAGATGAATCTTTTAATTTCCTCCTCAATTTTCGGCCGGAAACATAAGGAGTTTTTCTTTTAGAAGACTGCATCAAGCAAGTTTTGATCTTGAAATGCCACATAGTGGTAGGGTTGATTTATAGTCCGTTTGACCAAGCTTTCAAAATCAGCTTATTTTGAAAAATGTTTTTTGTCAAAAGTACTTTTGGATAGTGCCACTTGTGGTTAATTAGTTTTAAAAGCATTTTTGTGAATATTAGAGTAGTACTTTGTGGTTGACCAATGTTCCAAAAGTGCTCCGGGTAAATACTACTCCCTCTGTCCCAATTTATGTGGCACCACTTCCATTATTGATTATGAAGAACTCACGTGCATTATGCAGAACAACTAATAAAGGTCTGGTTTGGACAGATCATGCACTTACTTTTATTGAAACAGGGAAAGATGTGCTAGTTGCAGTTAATGTTTTAATGCCTGAGCTGCTGAAATAGACTATTTTGGCTACCCTGCCAAAAATGCCACCTTTTCACATCCAAAAAATAATGAAAATGATAATGAACTTAAACTAAGAAATTCTTCCAGAGCACTTTGTTTCATGGTTAGTGCAGGTTCTCTTTCTCTTGTGATAATAATATGAATTTGTGCATACTTAGTTTGTTATCCCTGATGCATGTTCCTCTGGAATTGAGGTGATCCCTGTGCTCCCAGCTAGATTTGCCATTTCCTGCTTGAATTCGTTTCACATAAACTTTGGTACTTTTTAATAGGATGTTGAGAAAGAAGTAAAGACACGCACAAAAGGGGAGATGGGTGCAGCGAAGACTCTTTGTTCTCCATTTGACCAGCCTGAGCTGCCTGAAGGTACTATTTATTCTTGTAGTATGTATAAGCTATTACCTAAAACACATCAAAGTTAAAAGTAAGCATTCCTAATGCATATATGTGGGTGGACTTGTCAATTATACTGTTTTTTTGGGTGGTCTTGTTGATTCAAAGTTGAATAGTACTGCTGTGTCATACTTAACCGCGATCTCTTCTCCATCGTAGGTACTTTGTGCTTTGCCTCGGGTAAACCCGCTAAGAAGTGGACATACTGGGGTCGCAGCTATTGATGATTCATTTTCATCTCTTTTATATTTTTCTGCGTTATGGTGATTTGGGAAATTGAATTTCCAGAACTTCAATTGTAACATGAGTTTCTTTCTTAACGACTGATTTTTGTTCAAGTATCCCAGAATTTTTGATTTACTATCTATACATAATGTTTTGTGCTGGATAATTCACTTTGTTAGTTTCAGCCTTTATTTCCCCCCTTTTTCCAATCTTATATTGGATTGATTTTGTAGTTCACAAAATCAAAGAGATGCTTTTAAACATTTGCCCCTCTTCTTTCTTGGAACTTATGAGTACTTTCAAGAAATGATATAATACCAAATTTTCCATCAGTGTGTTTCTGTACAATTTTTATTTCTGTTTAATATGTAATGGCTTCAAACTCTGCCTATGTGAGATCATTCACATTGTTGGTTTGAATCCTAAAATAAAGGAGGAGGGTTGTCGAGGAATTGGAAACAACCTCTCTACCTCATAGATGTAGGGTTAAGGCTGCCTATATCTTACCCTACTCGTACCCACTTGTGGGAATGGGAATGGGAATGTTTCCATAAATTTAGAAGATGGAGTCAAATTAACATTTAGAGATGGGAATAATAAATATGCAAAATCATGAAGAGAATCTCATTACTAATACAGATCCTCATCATATCAACACACTATCAGTGGATTTCTGCTTTTATCCCCACCACCAACACAAAAGCACTAACTAAAACACCCAACCAAACCAAATCTTGAAAATTTGGTGAAAGAACCAAAAAGTCATCTCTCACCAATTAAAGCTAACTTACATAACCAAAAACAAGAGAAAAATTCAAGTTGGTTTCATATTTTGAAACATTGAATCCCACCTGATCTCTTCAACTACAGAGGAACCCCAATAATCACCACAATCAACCTCCATCTTCTCCTGAACCATCGCGCTCGAAAAACTATCCATTCTTAATGAACTCGACATAAATATTGGACTACCATTTGTAAGCAGCAAAGTACTACTACTACTCTGCTTTGCTGGTGCCACAACACTCTTGTTTCTCTTCATCATTTTTGTCCTCTTCCAAATTCTTGAACTGTAACTTCTTCTTGACACAAGTGCAAGTGCTGATTCATCCCGACGAATCCACGTCCTAAAATACTTTGAAAAACGTTTCTTTGTACGTTTCATTACCAGGAGAAACTTTGACATTGAATTCGGAACGTTTCCTCGTTCTTTCTTTGCAAGTTTGAGGATTTCTAGCCTGTGTTTGGCTATAGAAATGCCCATGCTTTGAAGGAACTCGTGATTGAAATACGCGATATCGTCTTGTTCTAGCTCATTATGAGCAAATGCTAGACCATATTCATAAACAAGAGATGGCTCTAGCTCTGTTTTTGACAGCCAAGAAAACCAATCCATGGTTTTGTTTGTTGTGTTTTTGAAAGGAAAATAGAGGTGTTTGAAGGTATTTATAAAGTTGAAAGTAGTTAAAGACATCTTAAAGGGAAAATAGAAAAGGTAAAGGTAAAGGCTAATGAAATGTTGAGAAATTGGACTTTGCTTTTTTCCCCCTTAATGTGTGTTGTGTCACTACAACACTTTTAAGCGACAATTGATATACACGTTAATAAAAAGTGTTAAAGTCTTTACAGACATTAGTTAATTGCCATTGAATTCAATGTCGCTATAGGATTTATGAAAATTTACAAAGAATACTAATTGCTGCTAAAAATATATATTTAGCAATAATTAAGCTATTACAGTTAATCAACTGTCGTTAAAAATCATTTTTGGTATAACGTGTGTGGCTTTGCTTTTGTTGAGGTGGTAGTTGAAACTTGAGAATGATCACTAAAAAGAAAAAGATGGGATTATTGCATATGGTTTTGTGGGGTCTTTCACTCATGAAGGCCATGTTTGTTCCCTCCAAAATTGGGAAAATTGTCAATTGGAACACTTCAAAAAGAGTGAAAAATAAGAAATCTTTGAGTTTATATGGCCATCAATCACGGCGTGGAAAAAGTTTTGGATACATTTGAATTACTCTGCTTTTAATTTTTCCTTTGCCTTTTGCTCAATGGATTAGTCACTCCTAAAAGCAATGAAAACCTTTTCTAGTATAAATATTATAGAGAATTAGACACCTAATTAAACTCACAAATACGGATTTAGGATTTCTAGAATATTGGTGGTCCACTAAAAAAAAATAGCAAGTGGGAAATGACCCCTAAATTCTTAAATTAAATAACTTATCGTTCAAGTATGAGTTACAACATGTAATATTATATGAATTTTAGGATATATACATAAAATATCTAGTCTTATGAGGAGACCATGAGTTCACGTGTATTATAGTTTACATAATAAATTTGCCCTTTCCTCTAAGCATTGTTTTTTTTTTTTATAACGGTGATGCTAGAGTCAGCTTGTTCGCATCTTGACTATTTTATCAGATACTTTGCTTACTTCGACTAGCACAAGCACATCATATAACTTAACTAACAAAGGTTTTGACAGATAGGAAGAAATCACCTAAAATTTTGTCTCTGTTAGAATTTAAATCTTAGTCTCTTACGATTTTCATCGCACTTCATTGAATATCCTTGGTTGCAAAATAAGCACTTTTCATGTTTAAAGACTTTTATTTCTTATCTATTTTTCCCCTCCAAGAATTTGTCGGTTGGGAATACATTTTGAGTAAATGGAACAAACCTTTTCCAGATCTTTGACTGAGAATCTGCTTTCTCCACAAGGTACAAAAGTATAGGTTTGATTATGCATATATTATTGTTAATTAAAATGAGGTTTGACTCAAATTAATTTGCAAAGTCAGGTTTTGCGTGCCATCATCCTTGCTAATTTCCAATGTGTTACTAACATCAGTATGGACGTTCACAATACTAACTTAGACAATACTCCGTCAACTAATTTTAAATTATATAGTCATACTGTATGTTACACCCACTGATTTTAAATTCTGAACCCATTTACATCTACGATTTTGTTTTAAAATGAAAAAAGTAGAATAAATTTCTTGGGAGAGGGTAGAAATGATTGTAAGCAAGTACCCTAGTAGATGTTTCATAGGTTAGTGAAACACATAATGTTCCTTTTAAAGTTAAACAAAAGTAGTATTATTGTCATGTGATTTCTTGAAAGAACCCAACAAACAACTATGCTTTTAAAAGTGCACAAAATAATGATTTAGGAATGTTTCTAAAGTTAACAGCATTCATCGTGTTATTATTTGAGAAAACCGGCAAAAAACTGGAATCAAATTTACTGTTACCCACGTGAGAAAAGCAATCTTCCCCTTGGATTTTTTTTTTGTCACAAACAAAAGCTTGTTACTTTATCCTTCTGATTGACACAATTTACACGATGCTGTATAAAAAATGAGATCTTCTGTGTATTAATTTATTAATGAGCATGAGTTTTGAGGTCCTAATAACCATTGTTTGTGTCCTGGATGGTAAATACATGTTATTCTTAATCAGAAATTTCGAGTTTGAGAATGAAATTTGTTTTTGTATGGATCACTTTACTTTTCCATTGTTGTATGAGGTCCTGTGTATTCTTGTGGTGCTTATTGGGAAGTTAAAAAGTATTTTCTGCAAATTCCAATAAAACTAGGTATTCCGTCGGATTTATTTGTCAAATTTTGATTTGAAAATAATATTTTGATATACTGAGTTTACTATTTTATTCCTATTAATTGTAGGGTCTCAAACACATTTTTACTTACTACAAGACAGACTCAATGTTAATAAATTAAAGGTATAATAGAGAATTTTTTTTTGTCCTTTCTTAATCTGTCAAAGATGACAAGTAAAAGTAGAAATCAAATGAGGAAATATTTGACAAATAAATCCGAACAGAGGGAGTACTTACTACAATTACAAAAAAAATAAAAATAAAAAACAAAATGGAAATTAAGCTTTATCTTTTAGATCCACTTGGACAGTTGAGGGGACAAAGTTAGATTTGGTCACATGGTTTCTTTATTTTTTCTTTTATAATAAAAATTCTAGTTTTGGACAAAAAAAACAAAATTTACTTGCCAACTCTGAGTTTTTCTTACATTTTTGAGGTATTCTTCAATGGACATGGAGACATTTCCCACCAGCAATGTGGCTGTGCAGACAATGATTTGCTCATTGCTGCTTCAAACTGCTCAAAAATCTCTTCTTTCTCTTCTCTTCATGGTACATTCTTAGCCCTTTCACTTAATGTCATTTTTAGTTCAAGTGATGAAGAACTGGAACTTCTTTTCTGGATTGTGTTGTTGAAGCTTTTTCCTATCAACATTAGCTCTGTATTTGTATCAAAACTAGAGTGTACGTGCACCTTATCCTTATCCTGATTGTTTTTTCGATATATCCTAGGCTCGAAGAAAAATAGTAAAGAGACTGTTTTTTCGATATATCCTAGGCTCAAAGAAAAATAGTTCAAAGCAATATGTAGAAAGAAATAAGGGAAGTGAAGAAGCCGGCTTTGGAAATTTCTTGGAATAGAAATGTGAAATGTTTGGAGCAACTTGCTTTATAGTTTTTGTAGTTGCTGCTCCATGACTAGTTTGTATAGACAGTACTGTTTTATTTCCTTTCATTGATAAATATTTGCTAAATCAGATGCCATTTTTTCAGATTGAGTTTCTAAGCTTGTACCCGGACCTTGTTGGAGTAGAGAGGAGGTACCGAAAAATTCTGTTCTTCCCTGTTCTATTTATATTCCTTTTTGTTTGGTGTTTGTATGTGAGTTTGAGTGTTCATTGGATTCCCAAATCATATTATAGGTTTCCTTTTGGTGAGCTTAAAAGAGCTACGGCGCCAGATAATGAACCCAAGGATTCAAGTGAAACTGATGATGTCGATGATGAAAATGAAGACACCAATAATGATGAAGAGGATGATGATGAAGATGATGAAGGAAGTGATGATGATGATGATGAGGAGGATTCTGATGGAGATGATGCTGATGCAAATGAAGGTAGTGATGATGATTCCGATGATTCCGATGATGAAGATGATGATTCTGATGACGATGAAGATGAGGGTGACGAGGAAGAAGATAATCAACCACCATATAGGAAGATAAAATGAAAAGATCGTACTAAAATTTCCAGAGAATTAGTTGATAAAAATGATCTGTTTTACAGATTCTATGATGAAGTAAATTTTCTAGTCTCTTCCATGCTGAATCTATTAAAATTTCTAGCTTCCAAATTTCTGGCGTCTCTCAAAGTGGGGAAATTCTTTATGCTTAAAACTCCCAAATTGCTTGTATTGCCACAAGTAAAGTTACAGAGGAAGAAAGAGAGGACTAAGCCTTGCTTTCCTCTACAAATGAGATTTGGATCAATAAGGTTCACAAAAAGTTGTGGCAATACAATAGATAAACCTAAGGTGGATCATAAAACCAGCATTCTAGGTCTTCTCTTTATGATTCTAACCGAAGGAAAGTTCAATCTATCAACCTTTATAATGTTTTCTCTAATGCACAAATAACTAACGAGCAATCCAAAATTTCTGCAACATTGTTACTACTACTATTACTTACTTAGGCAATTTTCCAGAGCGGAAAATGGCAAATTTAGAAACATTGGAGTAGGAATATTCAATACCATGACTCTTCAAAAACTCCTCCAGCAAATCCTTAGCTTTTTCAGGATCAAAACTCTCACATTCAATCTCATAATTCATTCCAAAATCATAATGCGTTTCATCTAGCTCCAATTTCAACCCGTTCCACTCATACACCGCTCTCACATTCCTAAACCCGCCCAAACAAACCAAACCCTTTTCCCCAATTCCATATTCTTCTTTCACCCTCCGTATTATCCTCGAAGAATCGATCAACGGTAACCGCCACGGCTCCGAAACACACGCCCGGCCAATAGAAGGGTCAATAGGTTCTTCATCTTCTTCAATGCGACTGATACCGTTTGAAATTACGGGTTTAGCCTTGAGGGAGATAATGCATTGGGTGTCGAGATCGTAGAATCGGAGGCGGAGAACGGCGAGTTTGGAGGAGAGCTCGGAGTTGGCTCCGTCAAAGAAGATGTTCTCTTGGGCGTGAGTTTTGAGGTGGTAAGGTGAGAGAATTGAGGAGACACGTTGGTGAGTAACAGCGTTTGGTAAACGGAGCTTGACTTCTACTTCCATGGAGGTAATTGAGGGGTTAGGAGATGTGGATATGGCGGAATGTAGGGTTCTGCAGAGTGATGGAAAGGTGAGATTTTTTGGAAATGGTGAGATTTTTAATGCATTGGCCATAGATTGGATAAAAATTAAAAGCTTGAATGGGTGGTAGGATTTTATTTTATTTTTTATTTTCTTAGGAAGTGCACAAATTATTAGGCCTTATGATTCTTATTAAATTTTATAAAGTTTTAAAATATAATAACATCGCAAATAATTTGAAACTCACGCTAGAGATCTCATTTTCCAAAATCAAGTTTGTTTAACTTTAAATAAGTTAGGAACGGTTAAATCTAATTTCATATCTAAAATTAACATAGTGCTTGTGCAATTTAATATTTGGGTTTAAACTTATGCTTGACTATCCTCAACTTTAGATTTCTCTCGAAGTTTTTAAAAATTGAATTTATACCTTTATTGATATGTATTTTATAAAAATTAAGTTATGTCTTTGTAAAACACAATTTGTATATTGTGATTTTTTTTATATAAAAAACATAATTTGTGCATTATGCATTTTTTTTGATTTCCTTAATATTTTCAGCTATTTTTTTAAGGAAAAATTGTATGAAATAGCAAACTATTAATTCAAATTAAATGTTATAGTCATAGTTTATTTTATTTGCAATTCGCAGCAAACATCTCATTTTTTTGCCATTTGGTTCGGTATATAATTAGTCATTTTCGATATACAATTACCCATTCGGTATACAAATGTATAAAATGCGTTTGTATTTGTATAAAGGGAGAGAAAAATGTATATACAAATACAAATACATATATTTTCGTCATATACACTTATAATTATATAAATACAGATCTTATTATACAATTACAATGTATAAATGAATTTATACAAAACTGAACAATTTGTATAAAATTGTATATATCTAGCGAATTATACAAATCAAAAGCTCCATAACAAACATAAAACTTGCTATGGAGCGCAATTATACAAACTATAGCTATAACATACAAATATGATTTTTATATTTATTATACGTGAAAGTTGCTCATTTTTTTATTTCTTAAAATATTAAAAGACAAAATAAAAACATGAATTTAAGGGGCAAATAAAAGAGCACTAAATTTTGGGGCATTCTTGCGAATGACCCATATAAAAAAAATTGGAATCCTTTTTCTTTTCCACTCTCTCTCTTTAGAGAAGTCGGCTTATTTATCTTTTGGATCCTAAATTCAGTCGCATACTATAATATGACCTATAAATACCTGAAATTGATTCATCCTTCATCAGATCGGACCTTGTAGTTTATGGTCGCCGACAAGTCGCCGGAATATAGTTCCCAGCAATTACTCGAGTGGAAATTAGTTTCTTTGCAATTACCCACTTTTTAGCTATTGCTCAGATGGCAGACCACTTAAATATGGTATGTAGATTCTTGCTTTCTCAGTTTTTCAGCGAAACATTGCATTTTTATCATTTGGGATTATTTTTTTTTGAGAAATTGATTTTGATTGCTTTATGGGGTTTTGCTAATTGTATTGTGTATTAGAGTATTTGATAGATTGAACTTTTTTTAGCTTGGAGAACAATATTTCACGCTTGTCTGTTCTCTGTGTGTAATGGATCGTACCTATTTTCTTGTGTTGTACTAAGAAGTGATAACTGAGTATTTCAGCTCTTCTTACTCAGTGTTGTGCTTGTAGGAGATTGAAGAGGAGGAGGATTATGTTGAGTATGTACCAGTTGCAAAGCGTAGGGCAATTGAGGCCCAAAAGATCCTTCAGCGCAAGGGGAAATCTGAAGCATTTGAAGAAGAAGAGGAGAAAATAAAGCTTGTTGAAGCGAAGCCGAGTTTACTTGTCAAGGCATCTCAGCTAAAGAAAGAGCAACCTGAGATAAGTCATGCTGAACAAGTGTTTCAGCAAGAGAAGGAGATGATTGAGCATTTATCTGATAAGAAAACGTTGATGTCTGTTCGGGAACTAGCCAAGGGCATTACTTATACAGAGCCTTTGCTCACTGGGTGGAAGCCACCCTTAGCCATCAGACGGAACTCAAAGAAAGCTTGTGATGCGATTCGTAAACAGTGGCATATCATTGTGGAAGGGGATGATATTACCCCACCAATCAAGAACTTCAAGGATATGAGGTTCCCTGAACCAATTCTGAAGAAACTCAGAGCAAAGGGTATTATTCAGCCAACGCCAATCCAAGTGCAGGGGCTTCCAGTAATTTTATCAGGTCGGGATATGATAGGTATAGCTTTCACAGGTTCAGGTAAGACAATAGTTTTTGTGCTGCCGCTTATCATGGTGGCATTGCAAGAAGAAATTATGATGCCTATTGCCCCTGGGGAAGGACCCTTTGGCTTGATTATTTGTCCATCTAGAGAGCTTGCCAGACAGACATATGAAGTTATAGAACAGTTTATAGAACCTCTGATGGAGAGTGGTTATCCGGAATTGAGGCCTTTGCTATGTATTGGTGGAGTTGATATGAAGTCCCAAGTTGATGTTGTGAAGAGGGGAGTTCATATTGTTGTTGCTACTCCTGGAAGACTGAAAGATCTGCTAGCAAAGAAGAAAATGAACCTTGACAACTGCAGGTGAGGACCAACACTTTTAGTTGAAATTTATCTGGAGAGTCTCTTAAATGTTCTGTTTTAACTTGAAATTACCCCCCATAAATAGGGACTTTTCATCTGGATGGGACATCAGCTAAATAGAATGAGTATTTGATGAAAAAACATAGGGCAATGGTGATATTTTGGCCCTGGTTCTGTCTGATGTAGTTAAAAATGTTCTGTTGCTTAGAAAAGTAAATTCATAATCAGCTAGTTATTTATACAGGCTTCTAATTAATCCACCATTACAAGGCCAAAGACGTATTGGAGAGAGGTGAATAGATAGGACATGACCAACTTCAGCTTACTGAGGACATAACCTTAGATAGGAGGTTATAGAGGACACGAATTAGGGTAGAAGGTTAGTTAGATAGTTAAGAGTTGTCTCAATTATTCCTCTGCACTATTAGGCGTACTGTTAGTTGTAGTATTAGTCTTGTCCTTTGAGTTTGGCTATTATCTGTTGTTTCTTGTACTTTGATTATCATTTTATCTTGTTATGACTACTGTTCAGGATGCTTTGTGAGGTTGTCCTTAGTATCTTGCCATGACTCATTTCTGCTATTTTTTTCTCTATACTGATTTGGATTTTTATTTCCTTGAGGTGAGGGTCTATTGTAAACAACCTCTCTACCTAGGTAGGGGTAATGCATGTGTACACTTTACCCTTCCTAGACTCTACTTTGTGGGATTACATTGGGTATATGTTGTTGTAATTAATCCACCATTTGGGATCATAAGCCTTCGTTATTATAACTCACATGTATGTTTCCGGCTGGTGGGTGTTCCACACAGTATGTTCTTCTATTCTGTGTGTACCTGTTGCTACATTTACTTGGGTTCACATATTAGAGGAAAAGGGAGATGCCTTTGGGGTTATGTGTCAAAAACATTGTTTGCAACAAATCTACATTTTCCAGCTATATGTTGTTTTGTATTTGTGAAACATTTCATGATTCTTCCAGATTTTTTTATTTGAAAATCTTGAGTGCTTACCAAATTGTTGCTTTCTTGCAGATACTTGACGCTAGATGAGGCAGACAGACTGGTAGATCTTGGTTTTGAAGATGATATTAGGGAGGTGTTTGATCATTTCAAAGCTCAAAGACAAACTCTTCTATTTTCTGCTACAATGCCCACAAAGATCCAAAACTTTGCAAGAAATGCACTTGTTAAACCAGTAATTGTGAATGTGGGCAGAGCTGGAGCAGCCAATCTTGATGTGATCCAGGAAGTGGAGTATGTGAAGCAGGAGGCCAAGATTGTTTACCTTCTCGAATGCTTGCAAAAAACACCACCTCCTGTTTTGGTTTTCTGTGAGAATAAGGCTGATGTGGATGATATCCATGAGTATTTGCTCTTAAAAGGAGTTGAAGCTGTGGCTGTTCATGGAGGCAAGGACCAAGAAGAGAGAGAATATGCAATTGCAGCTTTCAAAGCATGCAAGAAAGATGTTTTAGTTGCCACTGACGTTGCCTCAAAGGGGCTGGATTTTCCTGATATTCAACATGTGATTAACTATGATATGCCTGCTGAAATTGAAAACTATGTGCACAGGATTGGACGAACAGGACGATGTGGAAAAACAGGAATTGCCACCACTTTTATTAACAAGAACCAGAGTGAAACAACTCTGCTTGATCTAAAGCACTTGCTGCAAGAAGCAAAGCAGAGAATCCCTCCAGTCCTTGCAGAGCTCAATGATCCCATGGATGATGTAGATGCCATCACAGATGCAAGTGGAGTAAAGGGTTGTGCATATTGTGGTGGACTTGGTCATCGTATCCGGGACTGTCCCAAACTAGACCACCAAAGAAGCCAACAAATTGCAAATTCAAGGCGGGACTACTTTGGCTCTGGAGGTTATCGTGGAGAAATTTGATTCTAATTTTCGTTTGTTTACTGTAACATGCAAATTGTGTTAGCTTATTTCTGTACCTTGTTGACCAAATTCAGTAGTTTTGCCACCAAATGTAGTTCTATTACGTACCTCACAGTAATTCCTGAAGTTATAGTTTCTACAATGTTCTTGAATGTAAGACATGGCATATAATTTGCAGCATTCATGTTTCAAGTCTAGAATATCAAATCTATGAGACCTTAAAAGATAAACATTCGCAGAGTGTACAATGTTCTCTGCATTATTTTATCATTTTCTTGTTTCTTTTTAATCGCATTTTGCCATATATATATCAATGTTGCTGATTTCTTTTTAAGAATTGCAAGAGTAAAGGTAGAGTCCGGAGCCAAAAGGGCAAAAAAAATTAGCCAAAAATTTCAAAAGGACAACAAAATTGAGTTGAGAATCAAAAAGGCAATATTTAGACGGTCTAACAAACGCGCGTTTAAATTAGGGAGTGAGGTGCGAAGCGCAGCCTTACAAGGCGCATGGCTCCTGCGCCTCTTTCCTTTTTTCATTTTTTAATGTTTTGTTTTTAGTTAGTTTTTTCTTCTTTTTTTTGTTTTTTGTTATTTTTGTTTTTTATTTTGAAGTTGTTCCTATTTATTTTGCATGTGATTTTTATTTTTATTTTTATTTTAGCAAATTATTCAAAATAAAAAACACAAATTAAAAGGAAAAACAAAGATATATATATTTTATAGTAAGATTTTAAAATAAATAGCAAGATTTTGATATTTTTCAAATTTGAATTAATAAAATCTTACCTAAAAAATCGGATAATTTGCTAAAAAAAAATATAGAAATTATATGCAAAATAAATAGGAACAATTTCAAAAAAAAAAATAAAAATTAAAAGAAAAAACTAAAAAAAAAAGAAAAAAAAAAAAGGAAAGAGGCGCAAGAGTTTTGCGCCTTGTAAGGCTGTGCAGCCATGGAAGGCGCATCGTACTTCGGCCACGGTGTTTGTTAGACCGTTTAAATATTGTCTTTTTAGTTCTCAACTCAATTTTTTTGTCCATTTAAAATTTTTGGCTAATTTTCTTATCATTTTGACTCCGGACTCAGTAAAGATCCATCAAGTAAGTCATATCATATGGTGGGACAAAAAATGTAGAATAAATCAACAAATATTCTTCTTTGAGATTTTGCCCATAAATAGATAATTTTATATTTCAAAATCTTTAGGCCACTCGCAGTGTTTATTACTTTCTAAAACAGTTCACAATCGAATATTTATATGCGTAAAAGCTATTGGGTTTCTGCGAATCTGCCACAGCTTGCAAGATAGATAGTTAGGCAACATGTCAAAAAGTCTTTGGCTTCTTTGTTTTGAGCTAAATATATTATAATGTTTCAAGCAACACAGCATTTTCCTCACAAATTTATCTTCCCAAGGGAAAATTATGCAAGTATGGGAAGTATTTGGATTAGCATGACTGCAGTCTGCAGGCGCCTCCACATGTGGGGACAGTTGCATTTGTCTTTGCTAGCTGTGTTGAACTAATCTTCCGTTCGATCCTTATCTTCTGTTAAGAAACACTCCAACTCGTTTTTACTGTATTTCGTGGACACCCAACACTGATGTAACACATAAATTTTAAAAATATCGTAAGTTGAAGTGTTCAACAGACATAGTAGAGACTAGTTGAGGTGTTTAGATGTCCACTCTCAAAGTTGGAGTGCTTGCTTGTCAACTAAGGCCAAGTTAAGTGTTTGTATTATGCCTACATATAATGCTATCACTCTGGAACCTGAACTTGTAATTGGAAACCCATTGGATAGTGTTACTTGATCATAGCATAAGCATGGCTGCATATTCAGTTCCACCTGTAGAGGAGTTGCTGTCAAAAAGAGTTCAAGAAATGGTCCTTCATGGGGAGGAGCCAGTAGGACCTTATATTTGCAGAATTGGTGAAGATGTTGATGGAAAAGAAGACATCATGGATACTTTTCCAATTCCTATAATTGATCTAAACCTACTGTCTTCTTCAACAACATCAGATAACGAACGCGAACAAGAGTTGGAGAAACTTGGATCAGCTCTATCTTCTTGGGGATGTTTTCAGGTTTAGGACATTCCAAACTGTATCTGAATTATTTCTACTATGCAACTTTCTTGATATTCAAAGAGTTTTATTCGATGAGCAGGGAATAGGAAATGGAATTTCAGCTTCTTTACTGGACAAGATCCGCCAAGTTTCAAGGGAATTCTTCAAACAGCCAATGGAGGAGAAGAACAAGTATGCTAAATCAGTTGTTGATTTTCAAGGTTATGGAGCTGATCCTGTTCCGGAACAAGGCCAGTCCCTTGATTGGTCTGATCGTCTCTTCCTCGAGGTGTTCCCTGAAGATGGAAGACAGTATAATTTCTGGCCACAAATGCCAATATCATTCAGGTAAATGGCCAGTTGATCAGTTGCACTTTAGTAAGATACCTAGAGTATTATAGTAACATTCTATAGACAAGAATGATCTAATTTGACTCTATTTTTACATTATTGTCACCTAAAATAAAACTACAAGTAACCACCCAAAAGTAGACTGCTAAGTAACCGGGAGAACAACGCAGGTCACCTGCTACAAGTTAATTAAATGCATGAATAGTCTTTACACTGTCAGTGAAGTCACATACGCCTACAAGATGCCTTCTTTCTTGCTTAGTAGCTAAGGTTTCCGCCAAGTTCCAGTTTTCTGTCTCAGCACTCAGCTAATCATGTGTTGAACACAAATACTGAAAACTCAGAGACTGAACAGTATAAGTAACTAATAAGTGATGAATCAGAAGTGACATGACATATGGTAAGTGGTAACATCATGGTTTTAAGCATATGCATGTTAGGCGGATTGCGCATTTTTTCAGCTAGCTCCATAAACAAATTTGAGTATTTTGCTTATTTTCTTTTAACGCTGGTTCACTCATACGCGTAGCTATCTGATTACATTTGTTGTGCAGAGAGGTCTTAGAAGATTATTCTGAGAAAATGAAAATGGTCACAGAAATTACCTCTAAAGCTATGACAAAGTCGTTGAAGCTGGAAGAAAAGTGCTTCTTGGAACAATTTGGAAAACAAGCACAACTGCATGCGCGGTTTAACTATTACTCGCCATGTCAGAGGCCTGATCTGGTTCTTGGCTTAAAACCCCATGCTGATGGAACAGGATACACTATTATTTTGCAAGATGAAGTAGGACTCCAAGTGCTTAAGGATGGCAAATGGTATACAGTACCAAAAAATCCTACAGCTCTGCTTGTTCTCATGGGTGATCAAATGGAGGTATATAGAAGTTCGCTTTTTTTCTCTATAAATATACATGTACTCTATGGATTGCACATGTACTACTTGTAGTAATACATCCAATTTTCCACAATGAAATTGGCAGATAATGAGCAATGGAATATTCAAGAGCCCGGTGCATAGGGTAGTGAGTAATTCAGAGAGGGATAGAATTTCTATCGCAATGTTCTACACGCCTGAATTAGGGAAAGAAATCGGACCAGAAGATGACTTAGTCAATGTGGACAGACCAAAGATATACAAGAAAGTGACAGATTATGCAGAAACTCATTGGAAATTTTACCAGCGTGGTATGAGAGAACTACACACTGCACACATTTAGAACTACTATCTATATATGTCTTCCTCATGTTGTTTGGGCATGGATAGAAAGTCTACAACTCCAATTTTGGCTTTACATTTTTTTCACCTCATGTTCGGAAGAAGAAGGCACCATTCTAATAAATGAATCATCCAATGATGATTTGGTTTGCAAATTGGAACTCTTTTATTTGAGCTCATTCTCTTTAATTTCCTTCAAGAATTCCAATATTAAGTTAGACAAGGATTCAGCAATAAAAAAAATGAACTAAAAAGGCGCAAAAGACATTGCACATTAGCTCAGGTTTGCTGCATACACGTTTAAAGTCTATAATATCAAATCCATGAGGTCTTTGAAGATAAATATTCACAGATGTGTGCACAATAAGCACATTTAAAGGAAAAATCACAGTAGTAGCTCAGAAATTGCGACTTATTTCAATTGGCTTTCTTCCCTGTAACAGGTCCATGACGATTGTCGACTGTCATATCACATGGCAGGACACAAAAAGTAGAATAAATCAACAAATATTCTTCTTTGAACTTTTGCCCATAAATAGATATTTGATATTTCAAAAACTTTAGGCCACTCGCAACTGTACAGATTCACCATTAAATATTTATAGATATTTAGTGTGCTTTTTAATTATTAGTATACATTTTTGGCTACAATTCCTTTTCCTCACAAATTTCTCTTCCCAAGGGAAAATACAAGTATGGAAGTTTTGGATGAACATGGCTGCAAGTCTGCAGGTGCCTCCACATGTAAGGACAATTGCATTTGTCTTTGCTAGCTGTGTGGAACTCATCTTACGTTCAATCCTTATCTTCTGTTAAGAAACACATATATAATGCATAACACATAGATAGACACTTTAATTTGGCTTCAGCCGGTAAGTAAACACTTTTAACTTGAGAGCACACGTTTAGACATCTTAACTTGATTTCAAGTCTCAACTGACAACTAAAGACTCAAATTCGTTTTCATTGTGTCTCGTGGACATCCTAACTGATGTGACACATAAATCCGTGTCTAAATGATTATTTGCAAGTTAGAGTGTTCGACTGACATAGTGGAGATGAGTTGAGGTGTCTGGTTTCAAAGATGGAGTGCTTAATTACTTGTCAGCTAAGGTAAAAGTTTAAGTGTTGTTTATGTATTATGCCTACTATATATAAATGCTATCACCCTGGAACCTAAAGTCTAATTCATTAACTTCTTATTGGAAACCCATTGGATAGTGTAACTTGATCATAGAATTAGCATGGCTGCATATTCAGTTCCACCCTCAGAGGTGTTGCTGTCAAAAAGAGTTCAAGAAATGGTCCTTCATGGGGAGGAGCCAGTAGGACCTTATATTTGCAGAAGTGGTGAAGATAATGATGAAAAAGAAGACATCATGGATACTTCTCCAATTCCTATAATTGATCTAAACCTCCTGTCTTCTTCAACAACATCAGATAACGAACGCGAACAAGAGTTGGAGAAACTTGAATCAGCTCTATCTTCTTGGGGATGTTTTCAGGTTTAGGACATTCCAAATACTGTATCTGAATTCGTTCTACTCTGCAACTTTCTTGATATTCAAAGAGTTTTATTTGATGAGCAGGGAATAGGACATGGGATTCAAACTTCTTTCCTGGACAAAATCCGCCAAGTTTCAAGGGAATTCTTCAAACAGCCAATGGAAGAGAAGAACAAGTATGCTAAATCAGTTGATGATTTTCAAGGTTATGGAGCTGATCCTGTTCCGGAACAAGGTCAGTCTCTTGATTGGTCTGATCGTCTCTTCCTCGAGGTATTCCCTGAAGATAGAAGAGAGTATAACCTCTGGCCACAAATCCCAACAGCATTCAGGTAAATGGACAGTTGATCAGTTGCACTTTATAAGCTAACTAGAGTACTGTAGTAACAGTCTATAGACAAAATGACCTAGCAAGCTAATATTTGACTCTATAAGTAGCTAATTAGCAATGAATCCGAAGTGATATGACATGACATGACATATGGTAACATCATGATTTCAAGCATAAGCATGTTAGACAATTTTCCAGCTAGTTCCTCCATAAACTAAAATTTGAATATTTTGCTTATTCGTTTTTAATGGTGATTCACTCATACTTGTAACCATCTGATTACATTTGTTGTGCAGAGAGGTCTTAGAAGATTATTCTGAGAAAATGAAAATGGTCACAGAAATTACCTCTAAAGCTATGGCAAAATCACTGAAACTGGAAAAAAATTGCTTCTTGGAACAATTTGGAAAACAAGCACAATTTCATGCGCGGTTTAACTACTACTCGCCATGTCAGAGGCCTGATCTGGTTCTTGGCTTAAAACCCCATGCTGATGGAACAGGATACAGTATTATTTTGCAAGATGAAGTAGGACTCCAAGTGCTTAAGGATGGCAAATGGTATACAGTACCAAAAGATCCTACAGCTCTGTTTGTTCTCATGGGTGATCAAATGGAGGTACATAAACACTCTCTGTTATAAAAAGATACAAAAAAAATTGGTTTAAAAGCACCTAAAATAAGTCAATCTTATCAGGCTTAGTGTGTTTATTTATTCACTTCTTCAAATGTCGATATAGCTTGTTAAAAGTTCTGCTCACGCCACTGTGTCCCTTCCCTCCCGCCATACTACCATGATCACACCTGCAGTTGCTTAGTTTATGGCTCAACGTAACTATATATAGAATTTTTTTTCTTTTCTTTTTTCCTATAAATATACATGCATTCTATGGATTGCATATGTACTACTTGTAGTGATACATTCCATTTTCCACAATGAAATTGGCAGGTAATGAGCAATGGAATATTCAAGGGCCTGGTGCATAGGGTAGTGAGTAATTCAGAGAGGGATAGAATTTCTGTAGCAATGTTCTACACACCTGAATTAGGGAAAGAAATCGGACCAGAAGATGACTTAGTCAATATGGACAGACCAAGGATATACAAGAAAGTGACAGATTATGCAGAAACTCACTGGAAGTTTTACCAGCGTGGTTTGAGAGCACTACACACTGCACACATTTAGTACTACTATATATGTCTTCCACTGTTTTCTTTATGTCGTAGGGCGAAGAAGTTTTGGAGAGAGGTGATAAGATGCAGGTTCAGGTTACCGAGTACATGACCCTAGATAGTAGGGTGTGGAGGACACGTATTAGAGTAGAAGAGTAGCAGGTAGTATAGTGTTGTCTTGTTTAGGGTGGCTAGTATTTGTGATGGTACTAGTTGTTTATTTTTTTTTAATTGTTTTTTGGGAAAAGGGTAAAAAATGCCCTTAAACTATGTGAAAGGAACAAAATGTCTTCCGCTTATAGTTTGGCATAAAAATGTCCTCCATTTGTAGTTTGGTCCAAAAATGTTTTTGCCGTCAATACTTTGGTCCAAAAATATCCTTATTGTTATTTAATGGGTTAAAAATGCTCATTTTTTAAATAAATATATTATTATTTTCTTTTTAGTACATTCTTTTTCTAATAATGTTTTTTTTTTAAAAAAAATTAGCAAATGTTTATCTTACTTCAATTCAAAAAAAAATAAAAAAATGAAAATATTTCTTATTTTATTATCATTATTTTTTATCGTTATTTAAATATAAATTAATGATGGATATACTATGATCTTATATATATGACATATATTATCTGTCGAAAGGGTACATGAAGTTATTCTATTTTAATTGATAAAATGAGATTAAGAAGAAAAAAATATTTCCTACATTTTTATTTGTTAAAGTGATTTTAGAAGAAAGAAAACAAGAAGTGTTCTTTAATAATATTTAAATTAGGAAGAAGATGTGTTTAAAAAGAAAAAATATAATATATTTATTCGGAATAGGGCATTTTTGACCCATTTTGTAACTATAGGAGCATATCTGGATCAAAGTATTGATTGCAAGGGCATTTTTGAGCCAAACTATAAACGGAAGGCATTTTTGTTCCTTTCACATAATTTAAGGGCATTTTTTACCCTTTTCCCTTTTTTTTTAATAATCTATCCTAGTATATTGTTTATGATATTTCGATTATCACGTGATTTTATTGTTGTTTTGGCTACTTTTGAATTGTTCCTTGTTATTTGCTATATTCTCTTCATTGTCTCTTCTACTTTATACCGAGAATTGTTGCACTTGAGCAAAGGGTCTTTAGATAACAGTCTCTCTACCTCCATGAGGTAGTGGTAAGGTCTACGTACGTACCCTCGTCAAATCTCACTTGTGGGATTTCATTGGGTATGTTGTTGCTCAGAAGAAAAAGGCATCATTCTAATAAATGAATCATCCAATGATTATTTAATTTGCAAATTGGAACTCTTTTATTTGAGCTCATTTTCTTTAATTTCCTTGAAGCATTCCAATAAATATTTAGACTAGGCTAAATAACAAGAAAATTGTAAAATACTAAGTGAACAGAGAGAAAAAGACACAATGATAGTAACACAAGCCCACAACTACCAATGTAACCTATAAAATTGAAACCTTGCTTCGTGTAACGTACAATGATGTACTAAACATGAATAATGAAGTTACAGACAACTGAAATACTAGGTCTACCAAAGAAAACTAATTAACTAGGTATGGTCGCCATCGTCATCTTCAAACTAAACCTGTGACTAGCTAAGAACTAATGAAGAAATCCCATGCTTGGGGAAATTAGAGCAGAAAGGTTGGTGAAGAATGGAAATACCATAGGGCTTGGTGAAGTGTCTTTCTACTTAGAAAATCTTGAAAAGTATACCGCCATGTGTTGCAAAGAATGGAGCAAAGACAAGTGACTCTACTGCCATCAGCTTGATTAGGATATTGAGTGATGGACCTGAAGTATCCTTCAGAGGATCACCAATGGTGTCACCAATAACCGCAGCTTTGTGTGGTTCAGAACCCTTTGGGCCAAGGGTCCTTGCATGCTCCGAAGCACCAGCCTGGCACATACTCGGCAGTTAGCAGACTTGGAGTGTCAAATAAAATATCAGTGCTTAGATGTATTTTCTTTACCTCAATATACTTCTTGGCATTGTCCCATGCACCACCAGTGTTTGATGCAGATATTGCAATCTACAAAATGAGACAGATAGGAGCAGATTCTTACACCATATTCTTCCAAAAGGAACTGTTCTGGAAAGGTAAACAACCAACTCGAACAGAAAATAAAATGTAGAACGTTAAAGAGGGTTGAATCAATTATACCTGAACACCAGAAACCAAAGCACCGGCAAGAACACCAGAAAGAGTCTCCACTCCGAAGAAAATTCCAACTATGAGGGGCGTAAGCATGACCAGAGCACCTGGGGGAATCATTTCTTTAATAGATGCATCAGTCGAGATCTTAACACAAGTAGCGTAATCAGGCTTGGCAAGGCCTTCCATGAGACCAGGGATGGTGTTGAATTGTCGGCGAACTTCCTCAACCATCTTCAGAGCTGCACTACCGACACTCTTCATGGTCATGGCAGAGAACCAGTAGGGAAGCATGGCACCAACAATCAAACCAATGAAGACCTCGGGGGTCAAGACATCGACTGTTGAAATTGAAGCCCGACTCACAAAAGCACCAAACAGGGCCAGGGACACAAGTGCAGCGGATCCAATGGCAAATCCCTAGGAATTAAAAAGTTCATACTAGGTTAGATAAAAGGATAAATGTTGAACAAATTTAGCATTGTGAGAATGCAAATATGAAAATCAAATCATGTTAAGTGTCTCAAAAAAAGTAATCTCAAATCCGATTGACCAAAAAGAAACAAGAGTACCAAATGCATCACTATGACAAAATTGTGATCTCTAAACAACTTTATTGGCATGCATTTGCGTAAATATGCGCAAGCAATATGTCTAAAATGGATCTAGAAACGGTCACAGAGAGGAAAGCAAAACAAATAAAATACAACCTTTCCAATAGCAGCAGTGGTGTTTCCAGCAGCATCAAGGGCATCAGTTCTTTCACGGATCCGGTGGCTCATTCCAGCCATCTCAGCTATACCTCCAGCATTGTCACTGATAGGTCCATATGCATCAATGGCCAATCCAGTAGCAATGGTACTCAACATTCCAAGAGCAGCAACAGCGATACCATACATGGCAGCAAAAGTAAAACTGACAAAGATAGCTATTGCAATGGCAAAGATAGGAATGATGACAGATTTGTAGCCAAGAGCAAGGCCAAAAATAACATTGGTTGCAGCTCCAGTCCTGCAGGAGTCAGCTACATCTTGGACAGGGCTGCAATAGAAACAAGGGGAGAACATACATAAGATGAAGTTACATCACTGTAACAAGTACATAAAATCACAGTATGAAGACAAACTACTAATCTAACCTGTAAGCATTGCTAGTGTAGTACTCTGTGACAAATCCAATGATAAGTCCAGCCCAAAGACCAATAGCCACACATAAAAACAGTTGCCTGTACAATAACATACACTGACTGTTCAATAATAATTCTACTGAAAAGAGACAACCATACTGCGCAAAATTTAGAAGCCAAACAAACAACAAAGGTCAAAACATAGAAAAGAAATGGAAATTGAAATGCATTACTTGACAAGACAGATTAGAAAATGCAAGCCCTGATCCAGCAAAATTTGGAAATTGGTGTCTAATGCCAAAGCAAAAAATTTCAAAACAAAGAACTTGAAACTTACCAGTTCTTTACAACCTTTTGTGTGCCAAAATTGAAGATAGTAAAGGAAGATGGAAGGCAAGTCCAAGTCACAATTGCAATTCCCACTGTCATAAGAGCAGTTGAGATGATAAGCTGGTTCTTCAAGGCTGGTTCAATTTCCTTGACAGCCCTAATTTCGAAGAAGTCAGTTGCAAAAAGGGTGGTTATCAAACAAACAAGGATTCCCATAGAACTTATGAGCAGGGGATAACACATTGCAGTGAAATCATGGTCTATTCCAAAAGACGAGATGGAAGCCACAACAAGAGCAGCACAGGATGATTCCGCGTATGACCCAAAAAGATCAGAACCCATTCCAGCAATGTCCCCAACGTTATCACCAACATTGTCAGCAATCACCTGCAAAGACACGTAGAGTAAATATCAGACAAGTTCTCTTCTGGATATCAGAAGCTACACCTGAAGAAGTCGTGAGCTTACAGCAGGATTTCTGGGATCATCTTCTGGAATGTTCGTTTCAACCTTTCCGACAAGGTCAGCACCAACATCGGCAGCCTTGGTGTAAATGCCACCACCAACTCTACCAAAAAGAGCCATGGAAGATCCACCAAGCCCATAGCCAGTAATTGCCTCAAAAAGGCCCTCCCAGTCATCACCATAGTATAGCTTAAAGAGATTAATTGTAATATAAAGAACCAAGAGACCATTGGCAGCTAGGAGAAAACCCATTACTGCACCAGATCTGAATGCAGTAATAAAAGCTTTCCCGACTCCTTTTCTGGCTTCCAGAGTTGTCCTTGCGTTCGCATATGTTGCTATTTTCATCCCAAGGAAACCAGAAACAACTGAAGTGACAGCACCAAGCAAGAAGGATATTGTGCTGAAGATGGCCGTAGCGGCTTGCACATCTTCTCCTTGTTGTAAGTGCATGGCTGGCTCTTGGTGCTGAAGCCCTCAACAGAGCCAAGGAACACGAAGATCAAGACTGCAAAAGCAACCATGAAGATACCCACATACTGATATTCAGTGAAAAGGAAGGATGTTGCCCCTGCCACAATAAGAAAATCAATCAGTATTAAATACTAACTCAAAAGATTTCACGTCTAGCCAAGAGGATTTAATTTACACCAATGCCTATGAGTGAGTAAATAGGAAAAACAGGAGACAAAAGGAAGCTGCTGAAAAAAATAAGGGATACAAGGGAAAGACATTGAGATCAAAAAACATGATAAGGCGATTTGACAGAAAATGATGAATAGAATACTCCCTAGGCTACATCACATATAGAACTAGCATAAAAATACATAATTTCACTTCTCCTCAGATAATCACGTTGGTTTACCTAATCAAGACAAGCATTATTGACCAGGGCATAAATATCTGAGGAACTGGTCCTTACATTTTTTTTAGTTTTTGAAGTGGCTGATTGCAATGACATGGAGTTGCCAGGGAATCATTAATATGAGTTGCCAGCAAATCATTAATACTTAACTACAATCATACAATATTTCATCATTATATTGTCTCGTGTGATATGGATACACAGATAGCAGCATTGAGGCTGAATCAACTATCAAGGTTTAAGCCCACCTTAAATGAGGATTTAACAATACTTAGGCTGAACCAACTAAGAGAAGCAGACAAATAGCATAATGAACGAAAAAAAGTAAATTTCAAGTCAAGACAATAGCACCAAGTCCACACCAACAAATGATGAAGCCTTTTTCTGAAAGATTTGGAGATAACAAACTGAATTGAAACAGAAATAACATCTAAAGCATGTATTCCTACATGCTCAACCAACTTTAATAATTGACCAAGTCTCTGTGCCAAACCAAAGGATATGTTTAATTTAGCAAAATGAAAAGAAGAGACAAAACTATACACCCATAACATTGTTCAATAGCATGACAGACGACATAATACTAATGTGAACTAAGCAGCATTACCCTTACCTCGGGGAGGTAGAGAGACTGATTCCAAAAGACATTTTTGGCTCAAGTGGAGCTCCATAAAAGACTAAATGAACACACAAAGAGAAGCTATTCACAACTATGACTACAACATGATCTTTCAATAAACAATAGAGATCTAAAAGAAAGTAACTTTCACCTTCGGAGATGGCATTCTGTATTTCGGCACACTTAACAACAACGTTCTGGTCATTGATACCTTCCTCTTCCTCAACTAAACTTTCGTTGAATCCATTATTCTTGTTGTTTCTCGGAGAACAACCTCCCTGGTCAGACGACAGTTTAACAAGCGAGACAAGGTACCATTGTACAAGAGAGAACACAATTCCGATAATGGCGCAAATCGGAATTACAATCTCTGTACCGAATTCCGACAACAATGCCGATCCCATTGTACCACTAACTAAGTCGCCGGAAACTGAAACAGCCGGCAGAAAAATAAATGAAAAGAAATAAAATTACTATAAATAGAAAGAGGGAAAATGGTAAATGAAGAGAAAACAGGGGAGTGAGGATTTGGAGGAAAGTTAAGGTGTAACTCTACTTACGATAGTTATAGTGAGACTGCGTTTTATAGCCGTATGTTTTATTACTCTAGATCGAGAGGATTATACCTCCGTTTCACAAAGGATGGTCCAGTTTGACTTGGCACGGAGTTTAAGAAAATAAAGAAGACTTTTGAAAAGTTATGTCAAATGTACAAAATTAGCATTTAATCTTGTGGCCTTAAACATGTCCCGTGAAAAGCTGAAATTAAAATGTTACCAAAAAAAGAAATGAGTCATTCTTTTTTAAACAGACTGGAAAAAAAAATGAGGTCATTCTTTTTGAAACGGGGAGTAATAAATAAAGAATTTAAGTACGTTTTGATTATTATTTTCTATTTTACATTCTTATTATGATGATTATTTGAATATTATTTTCTTATCTGGGACATGAAATCTATTTCCAATCATATCTTGGCTATTAATAAATAAACAATTCTTTGGTGCAAAATAAATAGACATTAAACACTATTGTGTTGCAATTTGGTCTAAATATCTTCTTCTTTTTTAATGTAGAGACTCCTCTCTTAAATAGTTCGTGTATTTAGGTAAAATTAGGATTATTGTTCATGTGTAAACATAAAACCTTGTGTAGGAAATTGAATTTGCAAGAAAAATGTTATAATTTTCTTTTTTACATATGTCTGAAAGAAAATATAAAATTATTAGGTTTGACGATGATCAGTAATAAATGTGAATGTAATGGTTGATATTTTAAATGCCACGTTTCCGAGTGTTATGATGGATAGATATAGCGGTGGTCGGTGGATGAAGGATAAGGTAATGACATTATTGTTTTAAATAAATACGTAGAAAACATCTGATAAGTTATTTTAACCACAATTAACTAAACGATAAAGTAGGAAGTAAGAAAACAATCACTTAATCGTAATTAAATTATTCTCAGTAAAAGATTCGAATTTTATACAATTTTTAAAACTAATTTGTTGATGTTATACAGATGAATGAGTAAATAATGATATTTTTTCTCTCATTAAATAAGATACACATACCATCCTTTTCAATTTTATTTCTTCCTCTTCTTCATAGGTACTTTTTTTTTCTTGGTATTTTTTATGATTTCACTTTCTAATTTCAACTCAATTTATCTGAATTAACTATTTCATTTTATCATGTTTGATTCATACATTGAAAAATAAGTTATTTATGTTACACCCTTCTAATAGAAAAAATTTCGAGGGCAAGTTATATTAGATTCGAAACTTAATAGATATATAATAGGTTTGTTCATCTCTCCCTTTTTATTTAAACAACATGCTTTTATTTATAATGAAGTTCGTAACCGCAGTGTGAAAGATTCGTTCGAATCCGACCCAACATGGATTTTTAGCTAAAATCACCTAATTTACCCACTACTCTCGAACTTAAAATTTCAATTGTATCAAATATTTCTTCTATTTTCATTTAGTTATCGGAATAAAATTTTGCACATTCACTATAAAATTATAATAAAATATTTCTTTTGTTTCATTTGATAAAACATAATTAAGTCTGTCTTAATCTCTAAAACAACATGGATTTCTTGTGTTCCCTTTTACTAATTTAGTATTATAAAAAATATTTTTTTCTTACTCGTCCATTATGATAAATTAAAAGAGATTTCTTATTTCAATTTATTACTCTTTATCATTAAGTAAGTAGTAATCTTAGGAGGATCAAATAAGCACCACTAAAAAGTTGATAGAAGACAATTTATGATACTTTTCAACACAAATTTAAATTAATCAAGCGGAAAATAGATATCGAGCTGGCGTGATTAACCTTTTGTCTTTTGAGCTGTCCCCATTTATTTACTTTTCTTTTTTCCCCTTTAAATATAACTAAGGGGGTAGGTAAGATCCAATTGGATGTCAATAATTGTGAAATCATTTTTATTGGAACTCGTGCATGCTATATGAATTTATAGTATCTTGATCAGGGCATGCATACTTCCGAATTTCGAGTTTGGTTTCATGGTAAGTGGTGAAGCATTTCTAAAAAGTCGTGATACTTGACACTCTATTCTTCTCAAATTATTTGTCGTTATTTTCTTTTACATACTTCATCTTTCCCTAAATACTTCAAGTGAATTGTTGCTTCGGGGAGTATTGGCCATGAAATTCTTGCTTTTTAACAACTATTTTGTTGATGAGATTTAAAGGTCACTTCACTCAAATGTAATTATAGAGGCATCACATGTACTTTTTAGTGTAACTAAAAAACATGTAGGTGCTTCATTGGCAAGGGAGTGGGGTAACTACATAGGTTGGTGAGCTGATTGAGATTCTGCTTAGATCTTTTCCCAGAAAGAGAACTGATCAGAAAATGAAATATGGCCCTATAAACTCAAAATTGTAAACGTCATTACAATATTATATATGACAGCAGAATCTTAGAACAAGAAGTCAAAATAACTTAAAGGAGATCAATTACCAGGAAACAAGAAGTATGATGGTATTTACTCAACAAATTATCACTTGTTTCAACTTGTTTTCCTAAATTACAGTAGCATGGGAAGCTATTTCAGAAAGGGCGCCTTATTGAAACCAAAAAAAGGGGTACCTTATTCCATATAAAGCTAGATGAACTTTACAATGGAGAAAGAAGCAAAGACTGCACAAAAAGGAAAGTGGATGAAACTCCTGGCTATCAAAAAATTGTACCTCCAGATCTGCTATCATTTTGATCCAATCTCTTTCCTCACCTCGTCTTTTATTTTGGGTGAACACGATAAGCAACCTCCTCAGAGAAGTAAATTAGAAGCAATTATGAGTTGTCCTACTGCAGTTTATCTTCCACATTTCTACAGCATCAATTGCCTATGGAGGTTGTCTGGAGATGAAGCACATTCTAGTTGAGATCACTTTCCTCAATGTACTTAAGCACAGATAGACTGCTGACTGTACAAACCATTTATTCCATGGGCAAATTGTCGCCTGTTTCTTCTTCGCCTTACAACAGGCAAAAAACCTTCTCCATCCTCATGCTTATTTTTATTTACATCAACTGTCTTTGGCCCACTATATTTATTTGCTTTTATCGGAAGCTCCTTTTTCCCTTCACTTCCACCATGCAATTTAGGTGCACTATCTGCACTTGCTTTGGCAGAGCTAACTAAGAACTCAGACTTCTTTGTACTAACTGGAAATTCACTTGCAACATCTGAATTATTCTGTTTCGACTTCACAATGAAGCTATTTTGTATTTGCCTAGCTAGCTCTTCCCTGTCAGCATGTGAACTACTTTTTGTTGATCTACCATTTTTGACATTAACTGTAGCCTTTTTATCAAGCTTCTCCTCTGCTGAAACTATTGTGACAGAATTATTCAACCCTGTGGAAGAATCAGCATCAATAGCCACTTTTGAATCTTCACTTGCAGCAGTAGTTGGCTGTGTTTTTCTTGGAACAAACTCAGGTGCATGTGGATTCATGATTCTTGGATAATCGTAACTGTTTATTTCAGCAGCGGGCTTTTGGTACTTCACATATCCGTTTTTCATGCGAGGATGGCTTGTCCTGTGGTACAAAGGTGATCTGGGACCACAAGGAACTCTCTCAGCAATTGATGGAAATCCCACTGGTTCAGTAAGCATGCTTTGGCTGGCTCTAACATCATAGACACTAGTGACAGCAGCAGAAATCAACATATGAGTCAAATGGTAGGCACCTGGATTGAATGGTTCAGCAGCCGCAGATAGCTTGCTCCCATTTCGTCGTAAACATTTTTCCTCATTACTTGAACATGAAACATCTTCAGGCTCCAGGGAAGATTTATCTGACTCAGATCCACTTATCTGGACTTCATCTTCATGGATCCTATGTCTGTCTCGATCATTGGCAGGTGTAGCCTCTGTGGTCACTGAGTGCCTTCCATCTTCTTCTGATGTTTCAGTTGGACTAACGCAGATCTGGGAATCAGTTTTATCCTCATTTAATTCTTCTACTTTCTCCAATAAAGGCTTTAGAACCGTACCTGGTGGCGACACTGCTACTTCTTTGTATGATAAGAATTTTGAGGCCATGGTAGCAAGAGAGGCAGGAGGAGATGGAACAGTGACATTTGATGTGCGAGAAATTTCGGCAACAGTCATTTTAGCTACGAGTTTGGTTGACTTTTCAGAAGAAGTGAAGCTGGCAGCCTTTAGTTGCTTTGCAGGCGAAAATTCTCCTAAACCATTCTTAGATACTACTTTTTGTCCCTGCGAAGTAACTTCTTTCCTGGAACTGTTGTCTCGAGGGAAAAGGTATTCCAAGTTTGTCTTGATCTTGGCAAGACCAGGTTGCCTTCGGTTGAACATCTTGCCACTGCCATGCCCCGTCCGTGTTTTTGAATTTGCTTCTTGCCAACCTTCATCAGAGCTTGTTTCGTGTATTATTTCCACTGGTTCCTCATTATTAGTGATATTAATGCCTTCAACTTCTTGAGTAGTGACTCTCTCTACGTCATCTTCTTTCTTGTTAACTTCTACTATGGTCACAGGATTTTCTGTAACATCATGATTGATGGGATTGTTACTTCTTCCATCATGCAGTCCTTTTTGAGATTGATCATCTACTGGCAACACCTAAGAGGCCATAAACAAGGAAAGAGTCACAGTGTCAATTGGCAGCTTCAGAAAGGAACAATAATAGGTAACTCAAAATGACCACAGCCAAAATTACCCCTTCCCTCCTCAAAAAAGGAGGTTTCCCAGGATATGTGTTTTCACAGTCACCTAAATACCTGACATGGGGTTAAGGATCATGTGCTGAAGTGTAGCAGGACAGATTTTCCCCATTAGACGAGCTCAATATCATTTCTCTGTTTGATGGTCTAAATAACTTAAGGTGAGATTTTGTACTAGGACTAACTTTTAAGTACATAGAGAAAGTTAGCGGCTCTCTTTTTTGAGTTCTTTTCAATGTAACAAGTTTCAGTGAATTCAAGAGTATGAAGTATACACTACCATGCTGAGTGATAAACTACCTTTGAACGTCGTTTCCTCTGCTCTTCTATGGTCTTTGAACCCTGGCCAGGACTAATGTAATCCAGTAGGTCTGACACACTACATCAGAAAGTAAGGAGTTTTGGTTCCTTAGACGCAAGCAAGATAGTTCAAGCCCCAGTAACACCAGTTCAAAAAAGTTTCAATACCTGAGATGACCTTTGCTAGCAATGGATGCATCTAGTCTCGGAGCTCCTGTTCTTGCAGCTTCTTGCTGCTCTAAGGCCTTTGATTCAAAGTATTCAAGCCATGCAGCAGCATCCTACATATATATTGCATATGTAACTCTCCAACTTTAAAATACAGCAACAGATTGGTGATTATTAAGAAGACCCAAGTCATTTATTATCTTCTATTAAGGACCTCATTATAACTGGGAAAATGCCCAATGTAACAAAAATAAAAGTCATATGTTATTTGCTGAATACATTTAAAAAAGAATGCACCACCATGCAGGGAGAGAGATACAGAGAGTTATCTGCAGTGTCATCATTTTTTAACTGTTGAAGCATTCCGGAAAAGACTGAGATGTGAAATACACGGTAGAGCCATAGTGGTAACTAATAGAGAGGGAAATCAGGCATTAGATTTGTACACACCTGAGTGCGGAGATCATCTGCTCCTAATTTTGCTTGAAGAATCTGCAATGTAGTTTGTTCATGTTGCACACTCAGTGAATATGCTTCCATGAGAGAAAGAGCTATGGCTATGGCATGATAGCTGGCAGCAGTCTGTCCGAGGCAGCAACAGAGTTAACAAAAGATGTCAGAAAGTAAAGAATATTTTCACAAGCACCTAACTTAATAAAAGGATGATGTTGGACTATGAGAACTGAGAGAGAGAAACCTGTATATGATCTACTCCCAATAATCTTTGGTTGCATTTAAGGGCTTCGTGTAGATATCTAAGAGCAATATGTACATTTCCCATGCCCTCTTCCATCATAGCCACATTTATATATGTGGCAGCCGTGTTTGGGTGAGATAGTCCACATGTAAAGTGAAGAAGAAATAAAGCACGGTTGACATACCTGGAAATCAATAATGAATTTGCTTCAGTTATCAATGTAAATAAGAAAAATAAATTAACAGCTGAACATAGTAGGACCAGTCAAGACTTCAACAAGAATGAAAAGGGAATGTGAGAGACCAGACGGAGAAATCTTCTGAGTCCTAAAATTACAATTTGCAAAGCTCAACAAATTTGGAATCAAAAGGTTGAGCAAGACACGTAACTCTTAGTTTCAAAATATGACCAACTAGAAAAGAGAATCTTTTCTCACTCACTTTAGAGCCAACTCAATATGTTGGAGACGATAGTAGAATACAGAAAGATCCCCATAACTTTTCATTGTATCTGGATGGTCAAGTCCTAGCTCCCTCTCATTGATATCCAATGCCTTCTGTTGATAAATTGTTGCCTAAACAAGAATAATAAACATTCAGAAAGATTATTATCATATATTCTGCAATTATGTATATCCAAGGAGTCTGCATTTCGTGTATTGGTGGATGCCAATGCAATGGTGTGTGGCGGAATACACAAGTGAATGGAAGGTAAAAAGAAAGTGATCTTTTGTGAATTGAAAAAAATCCAAAAAGCTGACTGCAGGAGCTTGCATGATTGCAAAAAGAAAACAGAGATGTTTAGGAATACTTCCAAAATTGTCTGTCGAACATCAATATGCAAGCATGCCTAAGATAATTCTTCCTCGACTACTTTTAATAAACTTGAAAAAATTTCATTAGCTAGTCTTATTAAATTTAAGAACTTGATTCTGGAAATAGATAATTAACGAGCAAGATATGAAAATAAGGAGAAACAAGGCTAGTTTAATGTTGCATGCCATTTCATACATCAAAGCCAAGTGCTAAACTTTATGTTACCTGATTGAAATCTCCGGTGTGATAAAGGACAACAGCCAGGAGGCTATATGCACTTGCAGTGGCACGGTGATAGGGGCCACATACAGCTATCATTTTTGCCAGGGCCTTCAAGTAAATACAAAAGCAAGTAAAGTAATGGAATGAACTTCACAGTGTGCGCATGTACTTTATTTTATAATTTGTACCTTTGTTCCATACATTACAGCATCTTCCAACTTCCCTTTGTCAAGAGCAACCTTAGATGATTCTAGTAAAGTTCGTCCATCAGCAGAAGAGCATCCAACATGCTGAAAAGCAGATAGTAATTAAATGAAGCTTGCATTTCCAGTATTTGTCACATTCAAAAGGAAGCAGAAGAGACAGAAACGCTTACTTTACACAAAGGCACTACACTGATAACATCACTTTTACTGAAGGGGTATGGGCATTCCATATCATAATCTTTTGGAACCAACTCTAATCCAACCTGAACCAAAAACACATGTCATTAACTTTGAATGGTAAATTTTAATTAATGCAGCCAAGCTTATAGTACCTTATGACAAAGCCCGCGGAGGACCGTCAATTTCCTCAACTGTTGGAATTCATCTTTTAATGTCCAACCAAATCTTTCAACCAGAAATTTCCTCAACCATTGCATCTTGAGAATGTGGTTTTCATCACTCTCTTGTGTGGGAGAAGACCCGAACAAGAAATTTAAGGATGAGGCTATGGCAGCAGACAAGTTGGCCACATTGTCAACGGAGGCAATGACAGCTCTAAGTACATGCTTGAAAGCTCGAGTAACCATCTCATGAATACAAAGAGACTGTATGTGAGGAAGCTTCTCTGCTAGTTCAACCTGGATTACACAATGACATCAGGCTCATCAGAAGACATCAACAAGTTTCAATTCCGGACAAACAAAGAAAGCCTGAGACAGATGAAGTAAATAAATCTTACCACATGACCCAGAGAAC
Organism: Solanum etuberosum; assembly: GCA_029582245.1. Classification (NCBI taxonomy): domain Eukaryota; kingdom Viridiplantae; phylum Streptophyta; class Magnoliopsida; order Solanales; family Solanaceae; genus Solanum; species Solanum etuberosum. Next base: position 2,015 of record JAJONR010003586.1, on the reverse strand, counting down.
GCATTTGTAATCCTCTTAAATGCATGAAATCGGTAAGGGTGCGTCCATCAACTGGAGAAAGTTCCAACGATGCAAAGTCTGTAACCTAAATAGAATTAGAGATTAGTTTTTCTCTTCATGTATTTCAAAATTTCATTTCATTACCAAAATACATCCGAAACTTTGAATTACCAGCTTCGGGAGAGCAACTTCATCATAATACTTGTGTGCCATTTCGACAAGTTCATCCACTGACTGTAACAAGAAGCATAGTTATCAGTTAACTGTGAGCTATAATATTAAAGACTGATTAAACAAGATATATCTACTTCCTCAACAATTTTCATCAAAATAATAGTATAAATATGTTCCAAAATAACAACTGTGCTATTGACCTTCAGATGTAGATCCATCCCACTTTCTTTCAAACGAAGGTAAGCTTCTCGAGAGATAAATCTCCTCCATTCAACTTCACACTTTGGATTGCCATTACTTAGTTCCGTCGAGCCACTTTCTGTGTTCAGAGTGCTGGCTGTCACATCATCTGCTTCATTGTCAGCCATGGAACTAACATTACCTGGTCTCTTTCCCCGCTTTTTGAGCATTTTAAACTGCTTTCCAAGTCCCTTAACTATGGGTTCAGCCTTACCATCATTCCCAACCGTGTCTTCTGCTGGTGTTTCCTGCTTTTGTAGATGTTGAACCCAACAAGAACCAAGTTCCCATCTGATGGACCCTTTGGATTTATCATCCATCCCCTTTAACTTACTCAAACCATCCTTAATGATTTTATAGACCAAAGACATTGAATTTGCAGAGTCTTTCAAATCAGACGGGGACAATTGACCACCTCCAGAAAAACCAGCAGTCACTGGCTTGTGGAGCAGAAGGCGCAAGCTGGAAAAGGTTAAAACTCAGAATTAGAAGCAAGCATCTTGTGAGACAAAAAGAAAGAAATTTAACAATTTAGTCCTAAAGAAGAGTGCATCCTCAACAAAACATTCCCTTAGATCTAAACATTGACATCACTGACCAATGTAACTTCTCATTCACAAACTCAATTTTGAATATTGACATTGTTGACCAATGTGACTTGTGATTCCCAATCAAACTCTTAACATGTTGTTGGTTCCCAACTTATATGAAGTATCATCTTCATACATGCACCAACAGTTATCAAAGAAAGAAAAGGAAAAAGGAAACATGCATAAATGCTTGATTGTGGTAACATGTTCAACAAAAGACCTCTACTTAAGTACATTCTTACAGATGAAATTCTTAGTTGTCCAATAACCATCCATATAAAAGTTCATCTAGGTTTATTGCATTTTGTCAAACCTGTTGATGTTGAGTGCATTGGCTCCCCCATCTGGTTGGTCATCGATTTTGATATCCTGAGGCAGACTCTTATCCACCTGAATGTCACCAACAACTTTCACAATTGCCATGTAACCACAATGTTTCACAACCACCATGCTCAATGAGGATGTGTCCTGTGCAATCAAACATATCCTTTCAACTTCCAGAATTGAAATGATTGGTGACAGAGAAAAGATAGGAGTATTTTTTTTTTAAAAGATTATACACAAGGGGGAGGAGAAGGAGAAATGAGGGGATTATAAGGTGGGGAATCAAACCCCCACAAACAAGGTGAAAGTTCAAGAACCAACTGACATCATGGAAGCTGCAGATATTACCCAAGTCAAAAATAACGCACACCACGGAAACAGCAGCGGCGGAAGGGGGGGGGGGGGGGGGATGGATGTTCCAGAAGGTGAAAAGAGTGTGTTCTCACTGAAACAAAATGCCTACTTAAACCCGCCACCCCCTTCCCCTGGGTGGGTCATGTGTCTACTTGTAAATAAAGGAGGAAAGGCAAATCATACAACAACTATATAAGGGTTTTACAAGTTCAAATCTTTCTTCAGGAAGCTTGTTACTTACATGTATGACAACACTTTCATCAGCAGTTACTCCTTTAATTAAATTTCTTTGAGCAACGTCCTCAGCAGATACATTAGAATCTGTACTGTCGA
>JAJONR010003585.1:0-69272 GCA_029582245.1 Solanum etuberosum | reverse complement strand
TTCAAAAATTAGATTCCTATCTAAAAACACGTGGCATTGAACACTTAGTGTCCCCCCCCCCCCCATACACGCCACAAAGGGTAGCCTTAGTTGAATGCCGACATCGGCATGTCATCGAGACAGCCCGCACCTTACTACACCAAGCATCCTTACCTTCAACGTTTTGGAGTTATGCATGTCATCAAGCTATTTATTTGATCAATAGGATGACTACTCCCAATCTACAAAATAAATCACCTTTTGAAATCCTATTTCAGGTTGTGCCTAAATATGATTCCATCAAAGTTTTCGGCTGCTTATGCTATCCATGGCTCAAACTGTATTCCAAAAATAAATTGGAACCTCGATCTGCCCCATGTGTTTATTTAGGATTTTCTAACAAATATTATAGCCATCCGTGTTTTGATCCAATTAACTCCAAATTATATTTATCTAGGGATGTAATGTTTTTGGAAGACAATTTTCCTTTTCAAAATATTTTTTTCAGGTTCCGTGATAAAGTTAATGTTTCTTGGGATAACATTTCCGTTGAACAACAATCCAAAGAGGAATCTAATTCAATTTTGCATTCCTCTTATCAACTTCCCCCACCAGTAACTACGTTGCCCACGGTCACTTAACGCCTGCAAGCTATCTCCTCCGCTCCAGATGTTGTCTCTACACAATCAGGTAATACTCCTCTTGTCGAAACTTCCACTTCTTCATCTTTTCCACACAAACAGAAAACTAACTCTACTGCTGCACCTCAACCATTGCCCTCACGGCCACTTATCATGTATCATAGACGAGAAAGACAACCCATTCCTAGCCAAACTCCATGTCCTCCTCATACTCCATCTACTTTGGCACAAAATCAGCCACATATGACTTCCTGCCCGCCTCAACCATCAGCAACTCTTAGTCAACCTGACCCACCAACCCAAACCCGGCCAAACCAGCCAGCCACCAAAGTACACCCAATGACTACTAGATCACAGACTCATAGCCTTAAACCTCAGTTTCTCACAACCACTACATTGTCTCCAAAAATCCCCATAACTCATAAGCAAGCCAAGTTAATTCCCCAATGGAATTCAGCAATGCAAGCCGAATTTGATGCTCTTGTTCGCAACCATACTTGGGATTTGGTTCCATGTGACTCTTCCAAAAACATGGTGGATTGTAAGTGGTTATTCCGAGTTAAACATAAACCTGACGATTCTGTTGATAGGTACAAGGCTCGTTTGGTTGCCAAGGGATTTACACAATGCCCCGGACTTGATTATCATTCCACTTTCAGTCCAGTAGTCAAGCCTGCTACTGTCCGTCTCGTCCTAACTATCGCCACTCAACTTGATTGGCATGTCCATCAGCTGGATGTTAACAATGCCTTCTTGCAGGGTCGTCTAACTGAAGAAGTTTACATGCGACAGCCACCGGGATTTGAAAACTCCGGGAATCCTACCCATGTATGTCGTCTTCAGAAGGCAATTTATGGCCTCAAATAGGCTCCTCGTGCTTGGTACACCGAACTCAAAAATTATCTCCTTACTTTGGGTTTTGTTAAGTCGCATTCTGATTCCTCACTCTTCATTATGCATAAAGCTGGGCTCACTGTGTATATTTTAGTTTATGTGAATGATATATTAGTGACTGGTAATCACCAATGAGGTTTTCATTATATTATTGAGGCTCTTTCTCAGCGTTTTTCACTGAAGGACTTAGGACCTCTTCATTAATTTCTTGGTATTGAGGTGATTCGTTCTTCTGCTGGTCTTCTGCTCTCTCAAGAGAAGTACACTATGGATCTCCTACATGAGGTAGCTATGGATAACTGCAAAGGTGTTTCCACACCTATGACATCTACTATAGTTTTTGATCCATCGCCTGATGATCATCTAGTCGATGATTCCTTATATCGGCGCATTATTGGCAAGCTTCATTACCTTGCATTCACATGTCCGGACATAGCTTTTGCTGTCAGCAAGTTGTCCCAAGCTATGCATCAACCATTTATGTCTCATTGGGTTGTTCTTAAATGACTTCTCCGCTATCTCCGTTCAACTACCTCTTTTGGTGTGCTCATTGCCAATGAAACTGATCGTAGGTTGCTCGCGTACTCTGACTCAGACTGGGCAGGGGATCCTCATGATCGCACATCAACAACTGGTTATGTTATCTATCTTGGTAGTTTCCCTATTTCATGGTCTTCAAAGAAGCAGCGTTCAGTTTCTCGTTCCTCTACAGAGGTAGAATATCGGGCAGTTGCTGCTACTGTTTTGGAAACTAACTGGCTCACCCATCTTCTTCAAGAACTTCAGTTTCCTCTGACTGTTGTTCCAAGAGTTCTCTGTGACAATATTAGCACCACTTATATTTGTGTGAATCCTGTTTTTCATAGCTGCATGAAGCATGTGGCCATCGACTTCTATTTTGTCTGTGAGCAGGTTGAGCGCAAATAACTTGAAGTTGCCCATTTACATGTTGCTGATCAAGTTGCAGATCTTCTTACAAAGCCTCTTCCGCGTGGACTTTTTGGTAACCATTTCTCCAAGTTGGGCTTAGTAAACCTTGACGCCAACTTGCGGGGGCGTAATAACAGCTAGCATCTAAGACTCTTGTTACCTATAGGACTCTTCTCACTTATAGGACTCTTTTTGTTTTGCTTATCAGCCTTTTTATATTTAGAAGTGTAATTATGTAGGTTTCTCCAAGTTGGTATTTTATTCTCAGCCTTGTATGTAATACACTGGCTATATAAAAGGCCAATACAGTAATCAATAAACACAAGTTCATCTGCGTCCAGTTCTTCTCTGACTTTACCTTCTCTGACTTTTCAGGTTTGCCAGATTTTTCAGTGTCTCCCGGAATAAAAATTTATTCCTGCCTTCTTAAACCTACAATTTTAAATCATATGGCATTTCTTTCCACAATGATAACAATTCATATTATTTCTCTTTTTATTAAGAGACTTTTTGAAAACTTTCAAATTTTTGTTTTCATTTTTATAATTGTTCTGACTAACATTATTAACTGTGGAACTAGAGGCTTGAACCAAAGCATCTCTAACACAAGTCTCACTTTCAATTTGAAGGTGAGTTCTAAATTGTTCTAAGTCAATTTGTCAGTAGAATGTAAAATTTTCTTTCTGTAGTTATTCCACGAAGAAGGCAGTTTCGAAAGAATTGCACTTATTTGAAGTGCATCAGAAATTTTCACTTCAAGGTCACTTAGATTTGAAACTAAGATCTGTTACTCATGAATCTGATCCATGATAGATTTTGTATCAATCATTTTAAATTCGAAATACTGCAGAGATAAGAATTTATCGATACCTCATTTTTTTATTTTCATATGCGGTCTGCAAAGTTGTCCAGATTATCCTTGGAGATTTCAAACTTGAGTACGAATCATACAAACGGTCAGTCAATGTATTTAAAATATGACCTAGACAAAGTATTTCATCTTCTTCATGTTTCTTTCTCTTTGTTTTGACTTCATCAGTATCATCTGGGGTAGGTTCCGGGAGTGCAGCCAACAATGGATCAAGTACATAAAATATTTTTAATGTAGTGAGTAAGAAAATCATATTGTCCTTCCAACGAGTAAAATTAGATCCATCAAAATGATCTAGTTTGATAATGTCCTTTGGATTCTCCATAGCAGACAATAATTTCTCCATAACTAAATAACTCTTGAAATTCTTAAAAGAAGAATAACAAAGAAATTAAAAGTTTTGAGGCGTGAAAGATCACTATCTTTCAAGAGTTATTGCATGTGTATTCTTTTAGGGATGACAAATAATTCTCTATTAGGATACAACAAATCTTGTAACATATATGCAATTGAATCTGCTACTTATGGGAATACTTCGTATTTATAGAACATAAGAGATAACTTTTCATAATAGTCATGTTCTTTCATGAACATAGATGACTTTTCATAATAGTCATGTTCTTTCATGAACAGAGATGACTTTTTTATAATAGTCATGTTCTTTCATGAACAAATGACTTTTCATGAAAGAGACATTCATTTTCTGAACAATCACAACCTTTAGTTGCTCCCTTTTTGAAAAGACAATTTTTTTGTTGCTCCCTATCTGAACATACAAAAGTTTTTGTTTCATTTAAAGTTTGAATTTTAAAATTTAAATATGAAATATTAAATTCAAATTTTAAATAAATAATTTGTTCAAAATAAATTATGAAAAAAATAAATCTTCAAATTTAATTAAAGGTCTGACCCGGCCTGCGCCCAAGCCCAAGTCCAAGTCATATATATATATATATATATATATATATATATAAGTAGATTTACTCTATTAAATAGACTAAATGGGCTAGGTCTTAAAAGGACCTAAAAGATATCTTCTCCCACCAATGTGGCAACTTTCCCTTTATATTACAACTATCCTAACACATAGATCCATAAGTGTATTGAAAGTGATGATGTTTGATGAAGAGATGATGAGAACTTCATAAAGACATCCAAGACGAGTTGACAAGCCATTTCTTGGCGCCTAACTTTTTTATTATCTTTTTCTATTTAGGCTTTTTGTATAGGATGATATGTCAGTTTGTTTCATCCCTTCCTTATTATTGTTGATGTACCAAAACTCTTGCAATTTTGAAGAAATAAATATATTTACTTAACACTTCAATACAAAATGTGTGAGTATTTTTTACTAATTTGTCTAAGGCCACCTATTTCAAGGTTTCCAACCTAGTGAATTTTATTTTGGACCATATGAATTTAAAATCATGTGGCCCAAGAGTAACAACTTGAAAATTTAACTCATTTTCATGGAGTTTTTGTGACTTGAAGACGGCTGAAATTTGAGGAGCATCACGACTCGAAGACTTAGCTTGAATTTAAAGAGCTTCGAAACTTGTGACTTGGCTCGAATTTAATGAGTTTCATGATATACATTTTAGACTCGTGTGTTAAGGAGCATTTTGACTTGAAGATTTTGCTCAAATTTGATGAGCTTTGAAACTTGAAGATTCGGCTCAAATTTTAGAAGCATCACGATTTGAAGACTTAGCTTAAATTTGAGAAGTTTCATGACTAGAAGACTTAGCTCGAATTTAATGAGCTTCACAACATGAAGATTTAGCTCGAATTTAATGAGCTTTATGACATGCATTTTAGGCTCATCTGTTGAGCAGTATTTTAACTTGAAGATTTTGCTCAAATTTGATGAGCTTTGAAACTTGAAGATTCTTCTCGAATTCGAGGAGCATCACGATTTTAAGACTTGGCTTGAATTTGAACAGTTTCATGACTTCAAGACTTGGCTCAAATTTGACGAGATTTACGATATGAAGATTTAGCTTGAATTGGTGAACTTTATGACATGGTTTTTAGACTCATGCGCGGAGGAGCATTTTAATTTGAAGATTCTTCTCGAATTTGATGAGCTTTGAAACTTGAAAATTCTGCTGAATTGAGGAGCATCACGATTTGAAGACTTAGCTTGGATTTGAGAAGTTTCATGACTTGAAGACTTCGCTCGAATTTGATGAACTTCACAACATGAAGATTTAGCTCGGATTGATGAACTTTATGATATGCATTTTATGCTCATGCGTCGATGAGTATTTTAACTTGCAGTTTAGACTCGTACATCGAGGAGCATGTCAACTTACATAGACTCTTCCATTTTGGTTTCGTATGAAAGCTTATCCTCGACCTCCATATCATGTACATTTTCTTCATAAGGTTTAAAGTTGGACAATTTTTTATCTCCATTTGTAATCATACTCAGTTTCATATCATGAGCACGAGTTGCAAATTTTTTAAACGTTTTAGATTTTATGTCTTGCAATATGTAACGAAGATCCCAATACATACTTTGGATGCATATTTCGATCTCAGAAGTTTCACTAAGGCGATCTTAAGGCTCAAGCTCCTCCAACGATTGATGAAGTCAGTGACTTGCTTATCATTTCTTTGACGGACGTTAGTAAGCTCTATCATGCTTACAACACACCTTGTGCTATAAAAATGCTTAAAGAAATGTTGATTCATCTACTCCCAATTATCTATAGAATCAAATTCTAGATCTATGTATCAATCAAAAGTATTTTTTAGTGAGAACAAATTGTTTAACAAGATAATCATTGCATGTTCCGACGTTATTACAAATTTTGACAAAGTGTGCTACATGTTGTTTTGAATTTCTCGTGTTGTCAAATTGTTGCAATTTAGGAGGTTGATAGCTAACATGTATCTTTAAGTTATCAATCCTTTCCATATATGGCTTTACATATGTGAGAAGGGATTTGGATGTGGACCTAAATTTATCTTTGATAGCCTCTATGATGAAGTCCTTTAATTGGTCAAGGGGAATCAAACCTTCAGTACAAACTTGTATTTCATTGATCGTCTTTTCTTGTTTTGTAGAGGACTCTTTTTTCTCTTCCGTTTCATGAAGCTTCACACATAATTGAGTGGATTCTCCTTCCTCTATATTCTCCGGCATATTTGTCAACTTGGTAATTCGAACATTTTGACTTTTAATGTACTTTGATAGGCCTTCAACTTTTTGACAAATTCGCAAGTTATTCTTCTATCGTGGAATTTTCGATCAGATTGCACAACCATCATAAAGGATGAAGAATAGTGTGGAACATCACTATATTAGATCTTGAATGGAGAAGTGACATAAAGAGAGATCGAAATAGATTAGGATTTAAGACATCACCATCTTCATGCACGAAGGGTTTATTAGACTATCGATATTGTTCTTGTGATAACCTTAGTCGATCCAAAGTTCTTTCTACCACATCATCGATGTTTCTCCCTCGTTCTAGCACATACGAAGAAGATATTTTTTCTTTTGGAGATGATAAACCAACAACATGAGATGACTTGGACGGTACTTGATACACTTCTTATTCCAATATTATGGCTTTACTCCTTATTTGGCCAACAATTTTCATAGCAATTTTCAATCCATTTGTAGAGTCAACATCTTCCAAAGCATTAGAATCAGAGTCGATATTCATTGCGGTCATATTAATATTTCTTAAATTTGAAGAGAGAATTTGGATCCAACCATTTTTGTGGATGTAGATGCAGATACGGATACAGATGCAGAAGTAGATAAGGATGCGGATGTAGATGCGGATTTTGAGAGGACATTTTTGGAAGCCATCTCAGTGTTCTTGAACTTTGATTTTTTTGAAGAGAAGAAATGAGAGCTAAAGACTGCCCCACTGGGCGTGCCAATTTGTAAGCGACTAAGTTTGTTCCTGAAATATAGCAATGAAGAAAGGAAAATAAAATAGCAAGCAAACAATAATATATATATTCGAATGATTTGTGCGAAGGTTACAATCTTTATGAAATCTAAGAAAAAAATGTAATCCTTTGATTCTTCTCCTCATGATCATCAACTCAAGAGCTTTACTTTGTTCTTGAATCGATGAACTTGTTGAAACTTCACGATGAATATGGAGCCAAGTTTTAATCACAATCGCGGAGTTATGGAAACTTACGGCTTACAACTTGAAGACGAAGAATATTTTGTATGGAAAAGACTTGTGGATCACCACTGAAGAACAAAGTTTTTCTATGTGTTATTCTTCTTCTCCTTTCCTTTATTTTGGTCTTGTGAAGACCCCTTTATATAGTTGTGAATTAGGTTTTGGGGGTATTTTAGTCCTCAAGTAAATTTAGAGGACCTTGGGCTTGAAGAGCATAGGGCCTATCTTGTCAACTTTAAACTGGCATAAATATAATTTGGATTTTATATAAGTCGTATAATTTAAACTTAAATATTAATCCAATTTTATTAACGAATAATTTAACCTGATCAATATAATTTTATGGATTTATCAATAAGACTTTACTGTTTATGCACATTTATCCTATGTATTTGATTATTGGTATCACTTAAAAGGATCTAAATTTTATAGAAAAATATTGATCCTATATAGGATGTGAAATTATTATTTTAGTATTATAATCTCCAATATATCCTTAGCTTGTTCCGAACAAATTACCCCCAAGTGTTAATTTGTGGGTGAACATAGTATGAAATTATGTTTCAATCATTTATCCTCTATCAATTGTTGAGAATATAATTAACTAATAAAAGTGTACTCCCTCTAACAACTTAAGTTTTTAGATGAGATGGTCATACATTTCAACATGATATCCGAGCAGGCAGACGTCCTGAGATTGAATCTCACTGCCACCAGGATCTGCAACAACATCGAATAGTATTAGCACAAAAACATGAGTATATTATAAGCCCAGGAGCGAGGTTTAATAACTATATCATAAGAAAAAATGTTAAGATCCCAGCAATCAATAGTCAATAAGAAGCAACGCAAAGTAAAATAATCATACATGATGCAATGCAATGACCAATGTATACAACTCTTTTGTCAATCCCGGGCAATAATTGGAGGATTGCTGATTGATTGATCTAGAAAGTAAAGAATGACTGACTGGACGAGCTCTTATTCACTCCTAGCAGACCTGTCTGTCCTCCACAGAATACTCTATGAGGTCCATATATCTCATATGAAATCTTAGTATTATTTGTATTAAAACTATATATTGGGAACCATTTTCCATTGGATATAAATATTTTCTTTTAAATTATTGTTTTCATAGTACCAATCTTGTGATTCATGAGAAAAATGTGCACGCATAATCACAGTAATAAAATAAGTTTCAAATGTAACAAGTATATATATATACTTGAAGTAGATCTAACTATTGGTGAATATTATTGAAGTGGATCGAACATACCTCAAAATGACAAATGATGCAATATATGGATCCACATCTCTGCCAAGTGCCAAAGAAAGAATAATGTGTCAAGCTATAGGCCCTTTTTAGGAGTTGAATAATCTGAAAAACTATTTCACCTTATTAAGCAAACTGTACGTGCACGAATTATATAGTTACTCGTGACTTTATCCAAGCCAAATATACATATCTACCTCCATCCATTATAATGTGAACCACAATTTCATATGGTTAATTAAAGGGATAAGTATCCCCTAAATTATGACTGAAATCATAGAGACACACTTAAATTTGACTAAAGTCCTATTACCCCCAACTCAAATTTTTCGTATTTTTGTGCACCTTTTGTGTTGACGTGGCATCTTCAACCACCCAAGTTGATTGTGTTTGTACACACTCGTCCGCCACGTGTGTAAATATTATTTTTTTATTATTATTTTTTAAAAAAATTATTTTAAAAAATATATATATTCTTATTTTCTTTATCTTGTATTTAAATTAAGTTAATATACTTTTTTTTACCTTGTATCGAAACTTTTTTTTTACCTACATTCATTGTTTTTCTCTTTTATTTTTCTATTGATTTTATTTTCTTTGTCTTTCGTTTGGATTTGATTTCAAATTTTATTCCAAATGTCTTGTATTTAAAAGAAGTTAATTTTGAACGGATATCAAAATAAGTGAAGAAAATCAAAAAAAACATTAAAAAAAAAAAACGTTAATATTAAAGGACTTATTTAAATTATTTAAAAGTGAAAAGATAATAAATTAATTTTTAAAAAAATTAAAGTGAAAAGAAATTAAAATAAATATTTTACAAGAAAGAAATAAAAATAATTAAATATATATAAGTTTTAATATCAATAAATACGTGTACTAATTAATTATAAAGTTACCAATAAAAAATGACATGTGTCCAATTTGTGCACTCATCACTTGCCTTCAAGGGAGTGTGCAGACTCTCTATGTCATGTTAGCGTTTGTGGTGTTTTTATTCCATTTTAAATTAGTTTAGGAGGTAATAGGACCCTACTTAAGTTTAGATGTCTCTAAATTTCGGTCATAGTCTAGGGTTACTTGTGTCTTATCCCTTAATTAAAAGGTCAAATCTCTTATCCAAAAATTAAAAAGAGAAAGAAAAGATAGATCGATCTTGATGAGTCCAATCATTTATATATATATATATATATATATACACGCGCGCGTGTATTGCACCAGTATAAATTAACAATACTTATTTGGTATTTACTAATTCTAAATTTGAATTTATCTCGACCTTTGGGAGTTTTTCATCGATCATATGTTGAATATCTTAATAGGAAATGTGCTTTTGAGTGCTAGTGCACTGAGGACGGTGTGGAATAAATAAGGATATTTAATATTTTATGTTTTCTAAAACGGCAACGTTCAACGAAAGTAAATTAAAAATTATCACATATCTTATGAACAACTATCATAACTGAATCTCCTACTGTCTGTCTATCTATTTTCACGAAAGCTTTTTCATATGCCCTATAAATTATAATCAAGCGATGGTCTTTTAAGGCTTTATATTATTTAATTACAAGCTCGCACAATGTTACATTTTATTCAATAAGTAGTAAGTATATAAATTCAAACCATCCTCTCAATAGACAAATATTGTCCACCAAAAGAAACGTGGAAAAGAGTTTCAAATGTTTTTAATTTCAACGTTTTAATATTCATTATACGACAAAGAACTTGATAAATTATTCCTCGAGTGCAAAAGTTGGTAAAGAAATAAAAATAAGATGCCTCCTCGTGCTATATTTTTTTTTATACATGTATCTTGGTCGACAAATGATAAAAAGTAATTCAAAATTTTGCACTAGCTAGTACTTAATAAAGTCCTTTATTGTATAATATAATCAATCGTTTTGAAAGAAAGCTTCTTTACACTAGCTAATATATATGTTCTTTCCCTTTCTTAGATCAAGAATAAAAGGTTAATCTTTAGGGTATAGCTTTAACTAAGCTGAATAAAATTGGTATCACTTTTTTTGTATTTAGATTAAGCTTAAAAAGCTGTGAATAATAACAACCTTATGTGTGAAAACTTAGATAGAAAGACCAAGAACAAAAGAATATTTGGCCTTTAAGCAACCTTTGTTCCAAGCAATTCTAAAACACTTATTCTCTTTATGGGTAACTGTGAAAAAAGTTGTATATTTATTTTTTCTTCAATTCAAATTTGTTTTCCTATTGTTGCACAATGGCTGTGACTCATGCTGATCTTGAACCAAGTCGCCCTAGCACCAATTTAGGTAGCAAAATGGGTGCATTTCTTATGGTTTTGTCAATACTTCTTGGCCTCTTTTGCTTCATTCTCTCCCTCATTGCTGAGGCTACGCGTTCTCAGGTACGTTTTAATAAAGAATTTTCAAAATTATTAGTGTATTTTAACGAGGGAAACGATTACCTTAATGTTCTAAGTTAATAACACGCATTTTTTGGACATGTTACATAAAGTTATCTTTCAGAGATGAACTAATAGTTGTTAAAAAATTGTTTACATTATCGTCAATGTATAGAATTAAGTTAGACTATAGTTTTTTCTTGAAAACGTATACAATTTTTTTTGTTTAAATTTAACTTATATTCACTAACAGTTTAGAAGTGTGAATAAATGTGGACTTATGTGATTGAGGTTTGTAGGTGACAATGAGAGGTAAAGATGAATGCACATATAGTGGTAGTGGGAAGGCACCTTTGTTGTGTGCTAGTGCTGCATTTTTTGTTTTGGCTATTGCTATGGTGATTGAGCACACTTACTTGTTGATTGTTGTGAGCAAAACAACTCCTCCTCATGTACTTTATTGGGATCCTCATTCCCCATCTGTCAAAACTCTTGTTTGGCAAGCTGGCTTCTTCTTTGTTTCTACATGGTACGTATATGACACCTTTTCTTTTTTAGAAATTGTCATCGTTGATAAATAATCTTCCAAGAAAATGTATGACATGTCTAAATTATTTAGATGTATAGTAAGGAGTATTACATAAGTAAATGTTACTTGTATCATTTAAAAGTGTAAAAGTTAAAAGGGGATTAACTCTTTTCAATTTTGTATTCAAAACTCAATAAATAATTATAAATATTTTGTATTCAATATGTATAAATATTTTGTATTCAAAACTCAGTAAATTGTCTTGTTTAGAATGTAGAACCCATAAATCCAAAATTTTGGACGATCCGCCTCTATGGACTATAGTATTATTATGTTGTACATGAATATAGCTTAAGCTTTATAAGAGTAGTTAATTAATGCATGCATGCTGTGTTTCAATCTTAAACAGGGTTTCATTTGCTGTTGGGGAGATATTATTACTAATAGGGCTAAGTGTTGAGTCTGGACATCTAAGACACTGGGAAACACCAAGAGAAAGTTGTTTAGTACTTGGACAGGGGTTATTCTCTGCTGCTGGAGTTTTTGGCCTATTGACAGTTTTCTTGGCTGCTGGTTTATACATCACAGCTCTCCGTGCACAACGACTCTTACTTCATCAAGAAAGCATTAGTCGTCAAGTCCTGGAAACCTCTATGCTTTTTGCATCTCCGCCAAGATCTCCTCGATCAATCATTAGACCTGTTCCTAATGAAAATCCCATTTTAAGAACAGATCAGAGTAATATTGAACATGATACTACTTCATTAGCACAGTACTTATCTGACTTTGACAAGTACTTGCTCTTGGTGTGAAGGAAACCACAAGAATGTGTAAATTGTAAATGCCTATAATATATGTGTGATCTTGAATGTGGTGGGCAGAAAATATTGATTCCACTGCAATTCATCATGTAGCTGAGGAAAAAAACATATAGCGCGTGTTTTTTCTGTTTCCTAACAAGATTGATCTGTATATAATTTTTACCAATCTTTTTTTGGTTTATGGACACAACTGTTTCTAAGTGCAACTACTTCACATTCTTCATGTTGATACAAAAAAAATCAGTTCTATGTAAGGGGGCTTTCAATTCCATAATGAAAAACTTTTATACGATTACTCGTTGTAGGTGTTTCTTAATATCCTGAAAATAAGATATGATACCTGCTACAACACATAATGATAACTTAATAATGTGAAGATTATTTATACTATAATTCCAATTTTCCATCACAGAATTGACTCATTACTACTATCTTCAACTTGAAACATATATATATATATATACCAAGAGGCTTGAGCCAAATACAACTGTGTTAAGGATATGCTTCACAGATAAAGGAGCAAAAGACTTTTCACAGCTCCGGAACAAAAGAAAATGACAGGCAAAACCATAGTTTATACAGTTACAAGAACATCTTCTGGTTGATGAAAACTCGTATCTGCAACTATAGAATCAGCTTAACCAGGTGTGAATCTGCACATTGTTTCATTCTTTTCTTTTTACAAAAACTGTAGAACTGCATCAAAAAGACTGAAACCAGAAGGAAAGGAATAAGAAAAAGACAAAACTGTTTTTTAAAAAGAACGTCTTTCATGTCTAAAACGCAGCATTTTGTAATGTTTGTATTCAGTATAAACAACTCAATTGCAATGTAGTAGTATCAAATGAAACTATAATAGTAATAATTTTGTTAAGAGTGTCTCCAGTTAATAATAGTAATACAAATTATAACTAGTTTGCTTATCTACAAAGGCAAGGCACTAGTTACTAATGAAGTTTTCTGGTGTCCTGGGATCATTCATCAGTAATATCATTAACAAGGAAACAATTACCGTAGCAGTTGTGAATACATCATTTAGCATCTTCAGAAAAAATCTTACTGATTGTATGATAGTGTACCTGTCATAAAGCACCTCACAGTAGGATGGCTTCAAAAATTATGTCCTAACAGGTTTCATCAATTCGCAACCAAAAAAAAAGCTCCAAGTGATCTGACAAGAAAGAGATAAAGGTTTGAGCCATTTTTTCAAAAACAGACAGTTAACAAAATACACTAGACAAGTCTGGTTGCTTCATGTACCAGCAAACGAGAAGAAAGCATACCTTCATTGTGCAGGGAAGCATGTCGTAGGCACCACACGTGGTGCATGAGATAGTTTTTCAAATATATGACGGAGACTCTCATGCTGAACCATGGCTTCTAGTATGTTATCATCTGACCGAGAATATGAAGGATTCATCTGGCAAGTGTTCACTTCATTCCTAGACAAAAGCACATCAGAATGATACTTTTTCCTCGTCTGCTGTTCGATCTTGTCAACCTCCCATTTTGATGTCACTGGACAGTAAACATGCACAACTCTAGTCTGACCATTCCTGTAAGCTCGACTGATGGCTTGCTGTTCTACTGAGGGATTCCAGAGAACGTCAAGCAAAACCACTCTTGAAGCCCCTACAAGACTTATCCCTTCTGAACATGCTTTTATTGATGCAAGAAGCACTTTTACATCACTCTTAGGGTCATTCAGAGAGTTTATTGATATCTGCCGCTGCTTTACATCAAGTTTACCATCCATATAGAGAATCTCTCGGCCTATAGTCCAGTTGAAGAGAGAATTGAGTTGCTCCTTGATCAGCTTTAGAGGATCAAGTAACTGGCTGAATATTATAACCCTCTCATTCAAGCCATCACAAAGTCTGATAAGCTCAACAGCAAATTTCATTTTTACTCCAGCATTTGGATCCAATCGACATGCTCTTTCTTTTAACTGGCTTTCTAAGTCAGAGAACTCACTCCTATTTGCCACTAATGAAGGGTGAACAGAGATCAGAGACACCGCATTTTGATTGTAAAAGGAGCCTGGGTTCTCAGGAATTCTCTTAAGCAGCTTCTTCTGCAAATCTGTGGGTTTCAAGTGTATCACAGTGTCCCTTATACCCGGAAGGCTTTCCTTCTTTACATTTTCACCACATCTATGAACTAGTGGTGCAATCATATCCCTAAGCTCTTCCAAGGCACGGACATTCTTGTCAATGCAACTGCTAAGAGAAGTCCATTTATGCTCCAAATCTGCAGCAAATTTTGGACTAACTACAGAGAGGGTGTTGTACAACTCTTTGATATTATTCTGGAAGGGAGTTCCAGACAAAAGTATACGCTTCTCTGTTTCAACCTTGTTCAAAGCTTGCCACATAAGACTTTGATCATTCCTAGCAGTGTGCCCTTCTTCAAGGACCAGAAGACCAGGTAATTTGAGAAGTATTTCTCTAATCTCTTTGGCGTAACCATCCCCATCTTCTCCCGTCAGAATCCTGAACAAGTCATAGCTAATTCCCAAGACACTCTTACTTTTAGCCCAGGATCTTAGCTTCACCATGCGTATAAGCTGTGGATCTCTTTTTCCAGCACGGGATAAACAGTGGAAGACACTAACAGTAGTTTCATCTTCCTCGAAAGAGAAATCTTTGCTGTTCAAGTTGTGGAAGGGAATGTCCACCTCCCATTTCTTGAACTCGGCTTCCCAGTTAAGAAGCAAATTGGATGGAGCTATGATCACAGGCCGACACTTTGGGAACTGCTTCAGAAATGCCTGAAGAAAGACTATGGTCAGACGGGTTTTTCCAGTGCCAGGTGGATGCGAGATTATGCATCCTCCCCTACTACCAGATAGAGGCTCCCTGAGATTTTCAAGGATTATTTCTCCAGCAATATTCTTCCACATAAACTCAAATCCTTCACGCTGATGAGGGTACATTGTTGCTTTGGCATTCATGGGGACTAAATCCCACACAGTTCCTTCCATATAAATAGCAGAATCATGAACTGCAGAAGAATCATAATATCTAAAGCCGCCAGCATCCAAGAGCGATGATGAATCTCCAAAATACTTTCTTCCATACCTCCCTCGGGTTCTGTCAGCCTGCAGATAACATAAGTCAAAGAATTTAAGAGTGAACAAAAGATAAATTGGAGAGCAGAGTTAATAAAATCAAATGTAAGGATTGAAAAAGAATATGTAACCAGGGGTATCAAGTATAAATACAACTGTCTGGAATAAGAAACTATGCCAGACATTAGTCTGGAATCAGCAAAAGGAGTACACGGATGGAATATTACTTTTAGAAGGCTACTGCATGATGGGGAGTTGGAAAGAGTTGTTGAATTTTTCAAGACCTTGGAATGATTCCAAGGGTTCAAAGACACTGAAGATTCACTTATATGGAAGCCCACTAGTAAAGGAACTTATTCTGTAAACTCGGCTTATAATATTCTGATTAGGCACAGACAGTCAACTAATTAGTAGCCATGGAGATCCATTTGGAAGATGAAGGCTCCTTTTAAGGTGGTATGTTTTTCTTGGCTAATACTAGCAAGAAATGCTTGTCACACAGGATAAACTTCAAAGAAGTGGATTCCAACTGTGTTCTAGATGCTTTTTGTGTGGAGCTGCTGGGAAAATAATAGTTATCTATTCATTCATTGTCCTGTTACTGGACAATTATGGCAACTATTCTTGAACATGGTAGGAATCAGATGGTCAATGCCAGCAACAAGTGTTTATTTACTGAAATGTTGGAACAAGAATGATGAGGCAGTTAGTCAAAAACATTGGTGGAAACTCGTCCCTGCTTGCATATGGTGGACCATTTGGAAGGAGAGGAACTATAGAGCTTATGAAGACGAATATAATTTTGTGGAGAAAATCAAGATGAATTGCATATTTTTGTTTTATTTTTGGTGTAAAGAAAGCTACGCTGAGGAGGCTAAATCACTAGTTGATATGATAGGATCCTTACGAAGCAATAGCCTAAGCTTGGTTGGGATTTTGTAAAGTCTTTTGCTCTGTTATGGTGTAAATTTTTTTTTTAAATAATAAAATAAAAACTGATTCCATTTACTGCTATAAATTTTTAGCATGTCCATTTAATTGAAAGAGAAAACATTAGGATGTAACAAACTGTCAAAAGTTCCACATCCAAGAACTTATTACAAATTTCTTAGGCATAGAACCAGCTGCATTGCCCCTATTCTTATCATGCACTATGTCAAGCACACTTCCGTTCTCAATTATCCTAACCGCTCAAAAGCATCTTGTAAATTGGCATGCACAAATAGAGCAAAAACTACTGCTACATACAGTCATTAAGATAAAAGATGGAATCGGTTAAAGTAATAACAATAGATGTTGTAAATTGTGTTCCTAATTGAAAGGTAAGTGCTTGACAGGAATAAAACTCGTATACTTACAAAAGAAGGGAAGATATACTTGATCTCCAAATGCACATGTGAACAAACTTTACAAATGAGTCCAATTTGTTCATCTAGAACAAGTTGGTGGTTCCCCATCTGACAG
Source organism: Solanum etuberosum (assembly GCA_029582245.1). Lineage (NCBI taxonomy): Eukaryota > Viridiplantae > Streptophyta > Magnoliopsida > Solanales > Solanaceae > Solanum > Solanum etuberosum. Next base: position 52,263 of record JAJONR010003585.1, on the reverse strand, counting down.
TCACTAACTTTTGATCCCTGCATTGGCAAAACAGATGAATTTGTGAAGCCAATACATGATTCTAAGGTACACATGTCCATTTCAGCAAAAAGATCTTCAATTTCCTTTTGCCATTCTTGTTTCTCCAGGGGGAGAAGCTCCTCGTCTTCAAACCGGAATATCAAAGGAAGTGGTTCTTTGACAGGAATCTGTTTCTTCTCTTCAGGAGAAGTAATTTTATCAGGATCATCGCCATTTATTATAGAATCAACAACGAACCTCAGAAATTCAGAATCTTTAAGAATCTTCTTCCGAATTTTTCTATCCTTTTGAACAACAGCATTTTGCACCGACTCACCAGCCTCACAACCCTCTTCAGACGAGGATTTAGACCCTTCGTCATCACTAAGAAGAACGGGTCTACTACAACTTCCATGGTTTAACATTTTCTTTCTGGACTTAGAAAGTGAGCGTGGCCGAAGAAGATATGCTCGACCTCTGTGCTTTTCACTCCCATTTGACTCCTTTTTTCCTTCTTCCTTGGATTTTTGCTTTGTAGAACAGCTCAAATCATCATCTTCTGATTCCATTCTTCCATCATAGTCATTATCAAAACTAGTTCTGATATAATCAGATCCTTTTCCCTTTTCATTGTTCTGTTCTGCAAGACAATTCAGATCAAGATCATCATCTTCTGATTCCTTACTTTCATCATAGTCATCACCAGAACCACTTCTGATATCCTCAAATCCTTTTCCTTCTTCATTGTTTTGATTCTTTGTAGGAGTACTCAGATCATCTTTTTCTGATTCCTTTCCTCCATCATAGTCATCATCAGAATCACTTCTGATATCATCTGATTGACTAGAACTTGATGTTGATGATTCATGCACCCGGTAATCCTCGTCTTCGGGGTGATCATCATCCTCATCACTTGAAGCTTCAGATTCTGTTGTATCAGTAAACTCTTGTTGTGATTTTAAAGGATCAACAAAGTCCTCTGATTTACGTTGCTCACTAGGACCCGTAGTCCTACACATGCTCGAGGTAGATGAAATAATATCATCTGCTTCATTCAATGTACCACTCCTTAACCCAACAGAGCCCACATTGGACCAAGATCCTGAACCTGATCCACTATTTACAATAGAGTCTGCAGCAACATCCCCAATAATAACAACATCAGGATCAGGATCACTCTCCTCCTCCGAATCATCTTCATCTTCATCATCATCAGATATTTCCTGGACGAAAGGCTTTTTCATGACGGACTCACAAGTTCCTGGACTGAACTTCCTCTTACCAATGTCCACCTTCTTTTTTCCTTTTTCCAAACTTCTCACCATACTTGCATCACCTCCACCACAAGATGTGTTTTTTTCTTCCACCTTTATTCTTTTTTTCCTCCCACAACTCACATGATTATCCTCTCCAATATTCACACAACAAGTAGTAGAAGAGTGAGTAGTATTACCTTTTTTATTCAACTTGTTCCTCTTCTCAATAAACTCGACACAATATTTTAAAAACTGTTGTCTAGTCCTCCTCCTTGGAACAGAGGAGCCATCCCCTGAATCCATCTTCTAAAATATTGCACCTAAGTCAAAATACACAACTTTCTTGATCAAAATGCTCAAGCACTAGCACACCAGAAAAAAGAACATTTACATATTCTTCACAATCACAAACAAAAAGAATCACACAAATACTCACTCACCTGAATAAAGACCTTTGAATTCTTGAAACTGTGAAAAACAGAGACTGATCAAAAGGACCCTTGCGTGAAACAGGCGAAAAAGAGAAGGGGTGGGTGGGTGGGTGGCGTAATTGGTTTTTGCTAAGGAAGACAAAAGAGAGGGAATTTAAAAAAAAATCAATTTTTAAAAGCAGAGTTAAATACTGAAACGGGAACAAGAAAAAAGGGGATTGGCTATTCTTTTGTTTACTATTAAGGAGCATTAAATGTTTTTACAGTTGTAAAAAAAATATTGAATTAGTGGTAATATTTATTTTATTTTTCTCCGAATTAGTGGTAATAGAGTCTAATCGTATTTGGTAGGTTACAGTTTTATAGAATAGCTTAATCATTTTTTTTGGTAGGCTATAGACCATGGATCCAAAAAGAATTGGATTTGTTTACTACCTAGGGAAAGTAAATTAAGAGTTTGCTTGAAAAATCATCTTTAATTGGAATTGGGTGGGAGACCTAAGGGTGATTATGGATTTGGTTCACCTTGGATGGTTGGTCATTTAAGGTGTAAATATGCTAAATCGATAATTAAATTAATAAAAATGTATTTTTTTTTTGTTTTTATTAGATATCACGCTCTTTAAAAAATTAGGTAAGTTTATTATTGTATCTTTATTTAGTTTCTCTTAAAGTCAATAACCAATAAATGAACATAAATTAATTTGTTTTGATTAATTAAATTGATCAATAAACATGAAGTAATTATTTAGTTTTCCTATGTTAGTCAAATTCATACTTTCAAGACTAATAACTTTCAAGGGTAAAATAGGAAGAATAGTGTTGTTTATATATTGGTTTTGTGAAATGACAAGTGAGTATTAAGGACCATTTATTTTTAGTAAGGACGATATATAAATAGGAATGGAGTGAGTAGTTGTTATTGATTTTTGGTTAGCAATTCTTAATGATTCGATTTTTTATTTAACCGATAAAAAAATAAGTTTTTTCCTTTTTCTTGTTTATATTTGTACATATTAACGGATTTCATGAAATATTTTTTGCAAAAACAAAAAACTCCCATGTTTGGAAAATGTATTTTGCGGAGATTAGGATGTTAAGGTGGATGTGTGATCATACTAGAAGCAATAAGATTAGAAACGGGGGAACCGAAATAAGGTGGAAATGACCTCTATGATGGACAAGAAGAGGGAAGTAAGACCAGATGTCTGGACATGTAAAGAGGAGGTGTGTAGATGCACCAGTGAGTAGGCGCAAAAGGTTGGTTATAAAGGGTACGAGGAGAGATAGATGTAGGCCAAAGAAGTATTAGGTAGAGGTGATAAGACAAGATATGACGCAGTTTTAAGTTACTGAGGACATGACCTTCGATAAGAGGGTGTGTTGGACACGTATTAGAGTAAAAGGTTGTAGGTAGTGTTGTCTTGCTTGAGAGGATTGTGTTTGCCATGGTACTAGTTATTTTATTGTAGTTCTTGGTTTTTAATTTTTTATCAATGTTTATTATTGTTTTTTAATAATTTATCCTAGTGTGTTGTTTATTGTTTTTCATTTATTACATTATTTTATTATTGTTTTCGACTCCTTTCCAGTAGCTTCGCTTTGTTACTTGCTATATTCTCTCCATTGTCTCATTTTTCTTTGTATCTAGATTTGTTGAAAAACAATTTTTTTATCTCCACGAGGTAATAGTAAGGTCTACATATATTTATCATCTTCAGACCTCACTTGTGAATTTCCCTGGATATCTTGTTGTGAAAAGTTGTACTTTGAAGAGACGAATCTATATACTTCTAACTATCTTATTAATGTCAATTGTTGACACTCAATTTTGTTCTGCCTTTTCTCTAATTTAATTTTTTAACGTTTTCTAATCATTAATAATCTACTTTTAACTATTATTATAGTTTTTTTAAAATTATTTTTTGACCATATTGTACTGCTCTTTTCCATTCTTTACTCTCATTGTTGATATTATTAGTATGGTTGCGATAATCATCATTGTTACGACATTTCATTATTATCTTAGTATAATTAATATTGTTATCATCGTTGATTTTAATTACAACGTTTATCATTAATTTCATTATTAAAATTATTACTTCAAAAATATTTTATATGTATATTTCTAGTGTATAAATATTCACTACCATATATATTAACGTTAACTCTACTTTTAAACAATTATACATATTATTACTTTTAATATTTTATACCATATATTTTAAAAGATACAGTTAGATACACAAATTCCTTAAAGCTAGGATTGATTAATTATCCTTATATTTAAACATCAAAATTAATGGTCCAATTATAATTAATAATTTTTCTCTCTCATCAACCGTTTCCCTCTGCCAATCTCCTACTCCAACAATCTCTAATCCCCCGCGTCCTCCACCACCTCCACCATTTCTCTCCCTTCCTTCATTGTCTCATTACACGTTTTCATGTTTAAATATCATAAAATTGATTCTTGCTCATCAACATTATATGTAGAGGTTTGTTACTGTTTTGTTTCATTATTTTTCATGGTGAGGAGAAGAGCACAACGAAGAATGGAAAGTTTCCTGCTAGTTCGGTGATTTTTTTTTCGTAGACGACGATTTCATGATGGCGAGGAAACGACCAACGGAGGTGGCGCTGGTCTCTGTTGAAGAGGAGAGAGATACGAAGGGTATTAGGTGTACATGTGTCTAACAAAATATACACATGTATCTAGTTAATAGTTCATGTATCTGAGTTAAGATTATATGTGTTTATGAGAAAAAAATTCTGATGCTAAAAAAAAGGAAGAATTTTTAAAAATTTACATTTCTGGATTAATGTAAATAGATGTATTTGCTTACCATGTATCAAAGATATTTTAAAAATGTATTTGCTTACCATGTATCAAAGATATTTTAAAAATTCAGTTGCATTCCATATTTAGATGCACATAATTAGATGTATTTGCTTACCATATATCAAAGATATATGTTTTTTTAGATAACCTATGAAATTGATATATCAAATTAATAATAGAAACATATAAATAGATACATGAAATTAATACTAGATCATATAAATAGATACATAAAATTGATACTAGATAATTCTATGATACATATGGATGTACTTGTGCACCCATGTATCATAGTCTACTTGTTAATATGGAATAAGAGATTACTATGTCTTTGTGATACGTCTGATTGCATTTGTGTCCATCTTATCAAAGTTCATTTAATTTTTTTTTGTATCTAAGAGAGTAGTACATGTTTACGATACATATAAATGTATGTGCAACCGTACACTCATATATCTGAGTACGTTTAGTTTGTTGGATACATCATATATTGATAATAGATACATCAAATTAATGAATTTATTATTTTAAGAGTAATAAAATGAAGTTAATCAAATTACATAACCAAGATATATATGTTTTTGTCTTTTATTAATACTATTAATGAATTTGTTATTTCAAAGAGTAATAAACGAAATTAATTAAACATAGATACACTCCTTAATTCTGCCTTATATTAAGAGATTTGATTAATTTAAAAATTTTCAAATCAATTATCCATATATTCTGAAAATCCTCAATTACTCCTTTAATTAAGGAAATCAGTTACAACTATTGAATTCAAACAAATAAAATATGTATCTCGATTTTTAAAACAATCGGATACATGTATCTGGCAAGTAATGATACATGTATCAGAAGGATAGAATATAACACAGAAAGTAATATTCGAAACTACCATGAACCCTAATAATTAGGACCTAAACTAGTGAGATTTATATAGTTTGCTATTAAATTATTAAGGTGAGGAAGCCCCAAAAAAATTAAGAAGGAAAAATGCCTTGAAAATTCGTTCAAAATGAACCCCAGATTAGACTATATGTTCAACCCATTTTCAATATCAAATTTGTTCAAAATGTAACCCAATTAACCGCCCAAAGTTCGTCCAACTAAAAATAAACCTAATATGTACTTAGAAGCTCGGTTTTCTCTTGTATTGCGTCGTTCCCATCTCTCTTTCCTCTTCAAGAAAAGTCTTCAAATTCTTTCACCATTAACAAGCGCTTCTCTCACCATTTTCGTGCAAACTTTGAAAGTTCCTCTTTCCCATTTCACTTTTCAAGGACGTCCATATAAAAAACACAGTCAAAGCTTTTTAATTTTTCTAAGTATAATCTGAAGCAAATTACGTTTTCTCTGTCTGAATTATAGAATATTGTTCATGTTTTATGTAAATCTTGAATAACACATAATCTTTCGTACTTTTTATTCCTCTACTGTGAAAATTTCCACATATCTAAATACTATGCCTATGAGTCGTTATAGATGTTGGATATAATATTGTATCAAGTGAACATAACAAAATAAGTTTAATATAGAACTGTAATTCTCAAAAGATATTTTCATGGTGTGCGTCTAATTCATTGAACTTGTTTATTATCTTAATTTTCATAAAGACCATATGTATCTGGACTCTTTAAAAATATCAATTATGATTTAAGAGCTGGTTATTGCTTTACGTTAAATGTGCTTTTAAAATCATACATAACTCGTTTCCTCTGTACTTTGATGACTACGTTAAAATTTATTTTTGAAAATTATTTCAATTTAAAAAATTTCATTATTTATGTCCGCCAATCCCGAGCCACCCCCTAGCCACCTTTTTTTTTTTTTTTTTAAAATTAATCTTTTTTTGAAAAAATATTTCAAAATTTAAAAATTTCTTTTTTTACACCACCTCTACCCCCAGCCCCCCACCCCAATCATTTTTTAAAAAAAAAATTATGTTTGAAAAATATTTCAAGGTCGGAAGTCTAGGTCGGATTTTGGAACGGTCGTCGGGATCGTGCCCTAGTTCGGATCTTAGGTTCGAGTCCTAGATTGATTATCGGGGTTGATTTTAGGTTCAAAAATTATTTTCCTAAAGAGTATTTTCTAGTCTCAAGCCAAAAGTAAAAGATATTTTTCGAATTTTTTTTTTCATTCACCAACCAAACATTAAAAAATATTTTCTATCACCAATCAAACATGAGAAAATAAATTAATGCTCTTCGAAAACAGTTTCCTTCATACCAAACACACCCTTATATAGAGAACTTATACTCTGTGGCATAAAAATCAAAGAGCAGCGGTTTTGAGGGGTTGTGTAATGACCCAAAAACAGATGCACAGAACAGCTTGGGCTTAAGCCCAGAAAAAGAGGCGAGACCCGGCCCATGAACAGAAGAAGACTAGAAGAGGAACTCTGTCCCAAAACCCTTGTCATTCACGGTCTCCTCTCCAAATATATTTGGTATATACTCTTTCTCTTTCTCTTTCTCTTTCTCCCTCGATTCAATTATAGTTGTAGGGTTTTCTGCAATTGCTTTTAGTATCTCATCTCTTTTTGCAGCTTTCAATTTTCTAAAGGATTTTTATCGAGATGTCTCTGAGGCCAAGTGATAGAACCGAGGTTCGTAGGAACCGATACAAGGTTGCCGTCGACGCTGACGAAGGCCGCCGCCGGCGAGAGGACAACCTGGTTGAGATCCGGAAGAGTAAACGAGAAGAGAGTTTGCTCAAGAAGCGTCGTGAAGGCCTTCAAGTCCAACAACAACAGTTCCCTGCTAATCTTCAAACTTCCACCGTTGAAAAGAAGGTCAGTCTTTTTTTAATTTTTTTTTTCAATTTTTGCTATTTGCATGGTCTCAAAGTATAATCTGTCTAAAATAATGATATCTTATCAGGAGTAAATAAAGTAAAGCTCCTTGATCATTTGTTAAAAAATGATTTTAATTAGAAATCTATCAGCTGTCTCATAGTTGGGACTTGATTTAGTTTTGGGTTGTTCTATTCTTTGTGCTCATTTGATTGTTAATCTGGTTTTCAAATGATAAGTAATTGTTGCTTTACAGTTGGAAAGTCTTCCATCAATGGTTGCTGGTGTTTGGTCAAATGATAACAATATGCAGCTGGAGGCGACCACACAATTTCGTAAATTGCTCTCTATTGGTATGACTAAGCTTACTCCAGCTTCTGTTCTGTTAATTTTATTCAATTTGCTTATCACTTACATGCAAACTTTGATCAACAGAAAGAAGTCCTCCTATTGAGGAAGTTATTCAATCTGGCGTTGTTCCTCGTTTTGTTGAGTTTCTAATGAGGGAAGATTTTCCGCAACTCCAGGTAGAGAGTGATGTGTCTTTACACTTTTTTGCCTTAAGCGTTTTGTGGTTGTAGCTTCATTCAAGCTTGCTTTGTACTTATGGTCTTGTGTTTGTACTTTGTAGTTTGAAGCTGCTTGGGCGCTCACAAACATTGCGTCTGGTACCTCGGAGAATACCAGAGTGGTGATTGACCATGGCGCTGTGCCAATTTTTGTAAAGCTTCTGGCTTCTCCAAGTGATGATGTTCGCGAGCAGGTATATTGAAAAATTGGCAGACACCTATACTGTATAGACTGAAGTTATGTTGATTAGTAGATTGATTGTATTTTCTTCCCAACTATAGGCTGTGTGGGCATTGGGAAATGTTGCTGGTGACTCTCCTAGGTGCCGTGATCTTGTTCTTAGTAATGGGGCGTTGATTCCTTTGCTGTCTCAGTTGAATGAGCATGCCAAGCTTTCAATGCTGAGAAATGCCACATGGACCTTATCAAACTTTTGTAGAGGCAAGCCACAACCTCCATTTGAGCAGGTTGGCTGTTGAATTTTTTTTATGCTTGCAGTTATTTGCTTCAAAATATTGTGCTTTTCTTAATCATTCAAAGTGCCTCATGTTGACGGTCATCTTATATGGTAAAATGAAAGAACTTATTGGATGCTTTGCATGACTGATGACAATACATTTATCAGGTGAGACCAGCACTTTCAGCTCTTCAGCGGCTTGTTCATTCAAATGATGAAGAGGTTCTAACAGATGCATGCTGGGCACTTTCTTACCTTTCTGATGGTACAAATGACAAAATTCAAGCTGTCATTGAAGCCGGTGTTTGTCCACGGCTGGTTGAGCTCCTCATGTGAGTGGAGTGTTCTAATTTACTCATTTGACCTACCTTTTTTTTTTTTTTTTTTTAAATATATCTAACGTTTGATTGAATCTGGTGTATATGTCAATTGATCCTCAGGCATCCGTCTCCTTCAGTACTCATCCCTGCCCTCCGTACAGTAGGAAATATTGTTACAGGAGATGACATGCAGACTCAGGTATGTAGGGCTTAATGAGCTTTTAGAAGCTTTCAAGGTTGAATCCAAAGACTTCAATGAATTGGCCAATGAAAAAATTAAAAATAAAATAAAATGATTGAAAGGTGGATGCATCTAAGGCATGATTTATTGAGAAGATATTTCAGCATTCCTAGAATCAGATCTAATTTGATTGTTGTTAGTCCATTTCTCAATGTTACATCATTGTGCTTTGTTCCCTCCTGCACTTAGTCTGGTTCCTCTGTGCGTCTGAGCAATCTAGTACAAACTACAATCATAGCTGTCATTTTTATTGCCTACACAGCTGCTCTTAGCTTACAATTTTGTGGAGAAGATAAATACATTTTTATTTATTGTAGTATGAATAGTCAGTAGCATACTGGTCTTGATCCCATTCTATATTCACACCATTTTTTAGCTTCAAGAAATGGGCTAAAGCCACAATAGGGGACAAGATTCATCAATTAGCAAACCTTACCCCTACCTTTGTGACGCAGTGAAGATATTAATTACTCTGTTCCAAATAATTTAATGACACTAAGGACAAAGAAATGGAAATTAGTTGTTGGCATTTGGAACTGTTTAACTGATGTTTGTCCCACAAAATACAACCACTACAAGAACAGTGAAGAGGATACTGAAATGTTGTAAAATAGATTTGGGCTTGTATTGGATTTTTCTATCTTGTATTGAAGTGCCTTTTCTCAAGTCCTTTTTAAAGATAGTAATTACTGAACTCCCAAAACTAAGGAAATAGTAATTACGGAATTTTTCTTGCTGGCACTTAGTTGGTGTTTGCTACATTATTTTCAAGGCAATTTAGTGTTCCTCCTTTTTTTGGGGTTTGAATAAAGCATTTGGCTGGGAAGATTTTTTGGTACATTTTTAGTGTTTCACTAACTTAACCCCTTTAATTTTTGACGACATCAGGAGAATGTTTCTTTTGATGTATGTAAGTTAGTAATAAGCAGTGGCGGATCCAGAATTTTCATTCAGGAATTCAAAAAATAAAAGTATAAACGTGTGAATAAGCTAACAAAACACAATTTCAAGAAGTAGTAGTATATAGTTTATAGGTACAAAAAGTTAGTTCTGTTACGAGAGACCTTTTAGCACGTGTGGATTTTTTTTCACGTTTGGATTTTTTTGGGTTTAAATAAAGAAAACGTGAAAGATTGGTCCTGAAACTAAATGAAGAGAAGCTAAAAAAAGAAAATGTTCACAATGAGATTCGAACGTGGGATGTGAGGGTCAATTTTAATGGAGATCTACCACTACACTACAACTTGCTTCTTGTTCATGAGGAAGTTCAAAATTAATATATCTACATAAATATAGAAAATTTACCTTATATAAACGGTGTAAGTTTTTGCCAAGGAGGTTTGGGTGAATCCCCTGGAACCCATGTGGGTCAGCCCCTAGTAATAAGAATTGCAAGTTGTCTAGATTTAGTCTGAAATGCCCAGAGTTGTGCTTTATACTCTCGTTTGTGGCCTTATACTAATGTAAATTATCAATAGGGTGCTGTGAAGGCATTATACGTTCATGAAAAATCGTAAAATGCTCAACAAGTGTTTCCCAAGCTATGTGATTGTTTTGCCAAATATGAGTGAAGTTATGTGGGGTATTGTTTGATACGAGAATTCAGTTTTCTTTAGCAGGGTAACTTTTTGCACATCCAGTTCTTTCATAACCAATGTTTTAAAGGGAAAGAATAGAATTTAATCACCCTTGTAGATTGCCAGTGTCCTCGGATTGGTTTGCTGGATATCATGAATTATATGTCTTCCTTTACTGTCCTGTACAGCTTCTATAGTATCACCCATCCTTCAATTTGTGGACGAATGCATTGTGCAAAGACCACACTGGAAAATGAATTCTTTTCTTTAAATCTTCTGCTAAAATGTAACTGTGCTAGTTTTGCGTATTACTTTTTTATGGTTACTAATATCAACTATCTTCACAACAGTGCATTATTGAACATGGTGCCCTTGCTTGCCTGCTGAGCTTGTTATCTCACAGTCACAAAAAGAGCATCAAGAAAGAGGCCTGTTGGACTATATCAAATATTACTGCTGGGAACAAGGAACAGATACAGGTATAAATCCTCAAGATTTAAAGGACAGCTAAATGTGGTCTATAGTCAGCTCTTGGATACACTGTTTGCATGTCTTCTAAGTTCTAGCATGTTATTTAAATCTATGGGTGTTTAAATTGGTGAATATGAGAATATAATAGTATGTGTAGTAGTTGGAAATAGAAATGGAAATTTTAAGTTGAGGTGTTTTGTCATTTTTCTTTTATTTTTGTGGACTTCTCATTTGAAGGAACCACACAGTATTTGCCATTTATCTAATATATTTTTTAATTTTTGAGCAGGCTGTGATTGAGGCTGGATTAATTAGTCCTCTGATCAATTTGCTTCAAACTGCAGAATTTGATATAAAAAAAGAGGCTGCCTGGGCTATTTCAAATGCTACTTCCGGTGGGAGTCATGAGCAGATCAAGTATGTACTTCCTTTGGGGGGTAATCATCTATGTTATTGCTGATATTCTTACTGAATTCAGTGTTTTATTGTGCTTTTGGCTACAGGTTTATGGTGAGTCAAAATTGCATAAAGCCTCTGTGTGATTTGCTTGTGTGCCCTGACCCAAGGATTGTCACCGTCTGTCTAGAAGGATTAGAAAACATATTGAAGGTTGGGGAAACAGAAAAAGCCAACACTGAAGGCATTAATTACTATGCTCAGCTGATTGATGATGCTGAGGGATTGGAAAAGATTGAAAACCTTCAGAGTCATGATAACAATGAAATATATGAGAAGGCTGTTAAAATACTGGAGACATACTGGTTGGAGGAGGAGGATGAAACAGTGCCAGCTGGTGATGGAGCACAAAATGAGTTCAATTTTGGCGGAAATGATATTCAACTTCCATCTGGTGGTTTCAAGTTTGGTTGAAAGTACTACTACACTCATCCTCCAAATATCTCCCTTAACAGGTGGTTAGGTTAACATTGCACTCGAAACATTTGATCAGATTTCCTTAATCTGCATGCTCTTTTTGGATCGAAAAACTTGGAAGGCATTTTTGTTAATCGTTTGTTGTTTCATCTGAAGTGTTAACATGTGCAGGCTGTGTATGGTGGATGAGAAGTGCAGTTTGAAAGATGACATGTTGGTACTGGTGTCATGTCATGTCAAGTCGAGTCAGATCACCTCCCCGAGTCTGGTCAGTCCGGGTCAAGAGTCAGTCGTGATTGAGGAGGTGTGCCGAAAAGGGACGGTCGTAAATAAGACTGCGTGAAGAGTCTAAAAGGTAAAAGCAGTGGGCATCTTGGGAATTTGATACACACGATTCCCGTGCATGCTTGTATTGTTTGGTGAAAAGTATGAAAGTTATTATTATCAGTGAATTAGCATCTGAGAGTGTGGAGTCCTTTTTCCAGTCAGCACATGGGATGTATCTGCAGTAGTCTGTCTGGAAAGAGTCGTCTTAGATTATATTGAGTTGGCGAGTGAATGTGTATACTTTATGAGTCATTTCTTATTAAATATTGCTATTGAACACGTTTGAGCAATTTTGATTATTCTTTTTGGCTCACCTGGTTGGAACATTTGAGAAATTCCGGGTTTTAGTTTTGTTTTAGATTTTCGAAAAATTAAAATTGAAAAAGCTTTAAATTATTTTTATTATTCTTAAATAACTTAGATATAGGAGCCCGTGCCAGCACAGGCTTATTTTTTTAATTTTAAAATTAATCAATTTTTGTATATGTTTTCAAATCTATTTTAAGTTGTCAATAGTAGTACCTTTTTTTAAATAATATATGTTACTTTTTTTTTATCTTAACTTATGTAGCAAACAGTATATAAATTTTTGAGAGTTTATCAATTCTTTTGTATTGTTTTTAAATTATTATTAGTTATAGTACTTCTATATAATTTTTAGGTAACATCTCTTATTATTTCTATCTCAATTTATGTAGTATAAGATGAAATTTTGAGACTGATCAAAATTTTAAAATATCATCTAAAATATGTAGTAATGAGCAATACTGAAACCAATTATTGGAATTTTTTTTAATCTTAGTAAGGAAATGTGGAAAGACATAAATTTTACAAGTTAATTTTAGCGGCATGAAATAATTAATTTTTGGTCGAAAACACAACATTGTCTGGTCTCTTATAATGGAAGGAAGATTAATTAGCATTATCAATAATTCAAGCATCATATGTTGATCTCTTATAATGTTTGGTTATGATAGCGCTAATGATACGTTCTTGTATTGATAGCTTTTTAATAATAAAAATGTGCGGTTCTTACAAAGATTTGAACGCTCAACTTAAGGGTCGAGAGAAAATATAATATATCGATCTAGTAATTTTCTTTAAAAAATTATTTTTCAACTAAAGATTTCGAGCACAAACAATTTAAAAGAAAGAAGAACAAAAATTTCATTTAGTTCAAATAACAAAATTACGACTTTTGTATGGTAAAAAATTAATCGATATTTAAATCATAAATATTAAATATATAAATTTAAATAGATAACAAAGGCTGATAATATTTTTATATGAAAAGGTGGAAAGGGGATTCTCGAACCGAAAACAAAGTTTGAGGGTATTTTTAGACCGAAAAGTGAAAGATTTTCGAATCATTTTCAATAGATTATGAGTGTTCTAGAGCCAAAAAATAGGTTGGGGTATCTTTAGAGCAAAAGGTGAAATGAGGGTATTTATGAGCCTTTTTTCATAGATGAAGGGGTATGTATGAGCCTTTTCCCTTATTTTTAATATACTAAACTAAATATACATAAAAAATAATTTAAAAAATTAATGCAAGCATAACTAATACCAACATCACTAAGAGCCTGTTTGGTTGTTGGGAGTCTAGAAGCACTTATATTGAGAAAAAAAAATATTTTTCTTTTTAAAAAAATAAGTGTTTGGCAAACCTATAGAAGTGCTTTTAAATAGAAGCAGAAACAGTTTTTACAAAATTACAAAACAAAAAGAATGTGACAACGATATTTGTAAGATTAGAAGAAAAAAAAAGAGAAAAATAACAATTAAAGATTTCAACCCTTCAAAAAATGTATAATATTGATTGAAAATTTGAATATGAACATTTTAATTTAATAAAAATAAAAAATTGATTTAATTTTTTGTAATAGATGTTTAAACTAGTTTCTCTCTGTAAAATAATCTTAATATTAAAAGTACATTGATACTTGCCTTTAATCGTAATTTGATTCTCAAAAGCACTTTTTGATAAAGATTAGCCAAACACAATTTGCTTATAAAAAATACTTTTCCAATGAATTAGCTAAACACAAATTGTTTTTTCCAAAACACTTTTTTGAAAAGCTATTTTTAAAAAAGTGCTTATGAAAATAAATATTTTTTTTTACAACAATACCAAACAAGCTGTACTAATACATCATATACTACATTAATTATACACCTTATCAAAGGATTGTTGAACAATTTCATCAAAGATGCATCTACTATCTCATTAGTGATGTTTATTAGTTTAACTAGATGAGGCCTACCCGTGCTAAAAATTTAAGGCGTATATTCGCATAAATGAAATTCTATCAAAGATTAATGGTTGCGAGAACTTGCACATGCTTTGCCCTTTTTTTTGTAAAATTAGAACATAGGGATACATGTGTATATCAAAGATTTTATAATTTCTTATATTCTTTTGATTTTCTTTTTTTATTAATTACCTTTTTAACTCTATTTTATACTAATTAATTATTAAGATTTTCTAATAATTATACATTTTTTTATCACTAACTCTCATCCACTTTATCTCTAATCTAATCGGAAAAATCATTCATTTGAATTTATATTACAATTCTCTTCGTTTTCTTCGGCGAAGAACAACCAATCCATCACCACCACAAATCCAGCTGTACAATGCCATTCCTTCTTCTTTTCTGACGAACCATTAGCCACCAAACACCCACCTAAACCACCACAAAATAGCCACTTAAAATCCAAATCAGTCACCGATAAACATCGAACCAGACCCCCTTACCTTATCCCTTTGAGATTTCATTATTTTGATTTGTTTTGCAGGCGTGCCGGTGAACTCAAAGCTTCAGCCATGACTCCGATGAAGTTCCAATGAGCTCCACATGACTTTCAGATTTGAACAACCAACAAACAACACTAGTACTACACTCACGTCTCTGTGAATCTTTGAGGTCGTGATGAAAAATAAAAAATTGTGATGAAAAATAAAGAATGAAGAAGAGGGTAATGGTTGGGGAAGGAAAATTTTGATTTTTAATTCTTTTTTTTAACTTTAATTTTTCTGATGAGCTAGTTTTTTATTTTTTCACCACGTCAGTTTTAGAGAGTAAATACTACTACTCCAATTAACACTACCACAAGGGTTCAATTAACGATGCCTCAAATCCAAAGCTCTCAACAAAAAAACAATTAATTTTATGCAATGCTACCATTTTTATTACATAAGCATATATTAAATCATATGATTAAAACAACATAATGAGTCATATGATTTAAATAATACAACGAGTCATCTAAAAGCAATTTTTTTTAACACTTTGCCTGATAAAATTCAACTTGAACAAAAAACATTTATCGACATAAATTTGATTTCACCCTTATACGTTATTTGGTTTAGTGAAGTTTTCATATCTAAGAAGGTATGTATTATTTTCTTGCATAAGTATTTACTAAAAATATTAAAAAGATCATTAATCTATAGATCAAAATGTCTTAAATAATATTTGTATCAAATAAAATCAAACTTAAGTTAATCTAGTTATGAGAGAAGGGAGGGAATATATATTACTGAAATTGAAATTCAACATGTTAAGTCTTACACATATAATAATATTGATTAAACAACAATAAAATAAATTAACCTAGTAAAATAGATGACTTCAATACATCAATAAAACAAACAACATGATAATAAGAAAAGATAAACAATATGAAATAAAAAGGTAAAAAACATTAAATAAATATGAAAGTAACATTGACTCAACAACAAAAATATAAAATACTTAAACATAATTATTTTTTGGGATGCTATCATTCTTCTCTTCAATATTGTTCTCATTACCTTTTATTGGTTGATCTTCTTCCTGCAGTTGTTTCTTACGTTCAGCAACTTTAGTCTTCTTAAGAGCAATTAGCTTTATCATACCTTTAAGTTCTCTAGCATCGAGTTCCAAATAGCTTTTTCCATCAATAACTTCATTAAACAACAACTCCATTTCTTTCTCCTCATTCTCCTGTTCCATTATTCTAATGTTTTCTTCTTGAGTATTCTTCTCTTTTTCAAGATTGATTTCATGTGTAACAAGATTATCATTCCTTGTGTCCCAACGAAAACTTAAATAATTCTGAAATCTTTCCTTAGCTTGACTTTCTGTTGGCCATAAAATATCTCCGCCTGGAGAGAAAATAACTATCCCAGGTTGTGCATCACACAAAGTTGACAATTCTTGTGCATTCATCATTAAACTTGCTATTTTTTCATAAAGGGGTTTTTTTGTGTTACCACCACTTGATTCTGTATTGTTCTCAAGGCACTTCTTATTAGACATATTTTGTTATACTTATAAAGAGGAGAACTCTTTATTTGGGAGAGAAGAGACTACAATTGAGCAAGTTAAGTGAAGAATATAAATTCATATATATAGGCCTAAGAATATTTTTATTACCATATTATTAAGTAAAATATTTATGTATATTCTTAAAATATTAAAAAAATCATTTATAGTTTTGAAAAACATAATACATGAATCAGATTTTGTTCCAAGAGAATTCTTCATGTATTTTATTAAAATGTTAAAATTTCAGTTGTGATTTTGGAAAGTATAATTAATGAAGCAGATTTGATTCCAAGTGAATTCTTTATATATTTTATTTAAATGCTAATAATTTAACTGTGATTTTGGAAAACATATTTCATGAAGCAGATTTGGTTTCCAAGTGGGCTCTTCATGTATTTTTTTTTTAAAAAGAATTCTAAAAGTCCAATTGTGATTTTGAAAAACATAATCAATTAAGTAAATTTGGTTCCAAGTAAACTCTTCATATTTTTTCTTAAAATGTTAAAAGTCCAACTATGATTTTGGAAAGCATAATTCATGAAGCAGATTTGGTTCTAAGTGAATTCTTCATGTATTTTTTTTAAAATGCTGAAAGTCTAAATGTGGTTTTAGAAAGATCAAATTACAGTCTTACCCTTTCTTAAATCCTCCAAATGATTCCAGTTGTTCAAATACATAATCTACGTGTGTGTAACACCTCGAACTTCGGTGAGTTTTTAGTTTTGGGTCAATTTCAAACGACCATATCTTTTAACACGTAAAGATTTAGGTGACTCATGAGGTATCAAATAGAAGGACTTTGAGTCCTCTATCCAACGCCACACAAGTTTGCTAAATTTCGAGCTCCGAGTAAAAAGTTATGGCTATTTGAGTGAAGCCTCTCTAGTTAAGGCTTTCCATCCATTTGGAAATGAGGTATTTTGGTCTTTTCCTTACCCCACTAGGCATAAAATATTTTTGTCACCCAAATTAGGGTTTGATTTAGACCATTTTCCATGTTCTTAATCGCTTAGGGTTGAGATAAGGGTGTCACGACCCGATCCTACATCTTGGACGTGACCGGCACTCGAGAACCATTACTGGTCCCCAAGCGAACCCTCATCCTGGCTGACTACAAGAGGAACACTAACTCAAGCATACCTAAGCATTAAATTGAAAGAAACGTTTAAAAATAATTTACTGAATCTCAAAACTGAATTGAATATACTGAGTATGAAACACAAGTTTTAAATAAAACATCTGAAACTGAAAGAATCTCCAAAACTGTCTATCTATGAAGCCTCTACTATATAAAAATGAGTGTCGGGACCCACGACTGCTAAAAAACTATTACTAATAACTCACAAAACTGGAGTCCTCCAGAAGTAGGAAGGTCGTACTCAAAAGCTGACGAGCGGATGAAGTGATCTCAACAGACTCTTGTTGAGGATACTAAGAAACTGTATCTGCATCATCAAAAGATGCATGTCGAATGACATCAATACATTGAATGTACGAGTATGTAATATAGCTGAATAACAAATAACTGAACTGATAAGACTGCAATTGATAAAACATAAACTCAATTAAATGTAAAGGATTAAAGGAATGAAATCATTTAAAACTTTACAAAAACACTTACTCATATCTGAACCTCAACATAATAAGTGATATAATAAAAATACACTTTTAACTCAATTTGGGAGATTCTCTTACCGACAACCATCACTATGAGCTACGTGATGATACAACGTCTCTCCCATGTTGTCAGAACTGTCCTATACCTTGTCGGGGTATAGAACACCTCAACTAAGTGGATCCACTAAGCTCTACCCGAAAGCACTTAGGATTCATCTAAAAAGTATGATCCTGTACCCATGTTGGCATACATGGTTTATGAGGAATGTGAGTTGTCTGAACTCATCCCCATATCGGTGCTCAATACTACTCCCAAAAATATATACTCATGCTCAATATTTAAAAACATACTCTTCCTCTGGTTTGAGATAATTGCTCAAACTATCCTCTTAAAAGAGGTAATTGCTATGAACTATCTCTGAACTCATTAACTCATTTAGAAATCAAAGTTTCTCTTTTCTCAATGTAAAAACTGATACCTTTGGGAATACTTAGTTCCCTTATACTCTTACTCAATTCATATTTGAAAACTCTTTCTCAAAAATATATCAAAATCATATTGTGATATGATCATTGATGACTCGGGAAGTCATACTGCATAAACATTGATGACATATCTAGATACCACACTGCATAAACATAGATGACATACTCGACTGTCATACTAATTATGTTTTAAAAACTCTTTCTCAAACTCATCTTTACTTCCTCAAAAACACAGTTTAACACTCAAGCGTTGGCTTTAAAAATCTTCTCAAGATTTATAATTCAAAATAGGGTTCATGCTGAATTACAAACATGAACAAATCAACTCAAGGGTATCAATAACAATATAGAACTCAATACTCAGAACTCAAGGACTCAAGAACTCAGAACTCAACGATACTTCTCATCTAAAGAATACTCAATTCATAGGGTTCATGTTGAAATATAGACATGAACGAATCTACTCAAGAATCTTAATGCATAACATATATCAATTCAATAATTAGGAATAGAATTTCAAAAAAAAATCAAGAACTCAAAATCAACTCATCTCAAGAATACTCAAATCTAGGGATAGAAATCTAGATTACTCTTTCACTAATTTGAAAGTAGATGTAGGGCGTGAGGACGAACTAGTCCAACACTATGATAGCCTTACATTCCTGAAAGAACAAGGTTCTTGAAGAATCTTGAAAAAGAACTTGATTAGAAGCCTTGAAACCCTAGCTTGAAGGAGAACAATCAAGAAAACCTTTCTTGAGATTCTTGAATTAGTTTCTTGAAATTTCTATGACCAAGAATTATAATTTTTATTAGTGATTCATAATTGTATGAAGAAATTTGAGTTGGAAAGAATGAAGTTCTTGGAGAAGGACTTACCTTGAAGAAGAATCTTGAAAAAATATTGAAAAAATCTTGAATGGAAGTCTTCTACTTTGATTTTTCCTTAGGGTTTTGCCTTAGGGTTTGAGAGAGAAGAGAATTGGGGATTAAGAGATGAAAATCTGATTGTTTTGAGCCTTTATATAGTCAATAAATTAATTTAAGGTTTTCTTAGAGGTAAAAAGATAAAAACGATTCTTTTTAATGTTTTTCCGTCGGCTAATTCGTCACTGCACTGTATCATATTACTAAAATGGTCATAACCTTTTAATCAAAACTCAGATTGTTGCGAAATTGGTGGCATTGGAAAGAAGATTCAAATACCTTTAATTTGATAGGTTATGAGTCACGTAACTCTTTATATTCTAAGAGATATGGCCGTTTGAAGTTGACCAAAGTAGAATCTTACATCAAAACTGAATCGGTAAGGAAACTTTCAACACAACTTTGTGCTAGGGGATTCTAGTGACCTTAATTGATATTCAAAATCATTCCCATACTAAAGAATTTACCTTTACACATATGGATAATTTAATAATTACCCGATTCAAATTTGCATGTAAATGAAGAATAGTTCGGGCCTTAGCTTAGAGATTTTCTGGGTGTTACAATATCTCCCCCTTGGGATCATTCGTCCTCGAATGACGGTTAAACTAAGCATGGAAGAGAAAGAATTCACTATCACTATCTCTCTCGAATTCTGAACTTGTCTACTAATATAGGCATAACTGATTCATACTGAGAGTTTTGAAACTAGATTATAGCACATAGGTAATGAACGATATGAGTTTGAACATAGTCACACTCTATCTGAAATTATTTGAAATGAAATAAAGATATATGGGTATGAAGTATGAATAGAAATAATATGCCTTGACTGATATGACTGCAACTTTCAAACTCAGAGACACTTCTCAACTATGCTCTTCTTTCTTATTACTACTTTTCATTGGATGCAGCTCATAGCTCCCACAAGGGTATATGACTACTCTTACTAAGGTTTGAGTCTACTGTATGCTCTTACTACATTCTATTCTAACTCAAAATCAGAAATTACTTAACATAAGGTGATTATTCTAATCTAAATCACAAGATTCAGGTTCTATACCTCTATATGAAATCTTATCCCAAGAATATTACTCTTTACTTCTGCATTTAACCAACCTCAAGTCTTAATCAAGAACCACCAAATGCATCATGCGTTCATCCACATGCTGCCAACATCACATTCAAGCCTTGTGAGCTTAACCACTCCATGAACTCCTACTAACCAATCCTTATAAGAATTCCCCATTCTCTCGTCACTTCTACCAAACTGAACTTTCATGCATCACTACCAGGAACTGACTTATTACTTATCGTAAAACTTTATCTCCTTCTTCCTCCATATTTATAACCTTAGGTGGAATAAACATACCATCAATATCACAATAAGCAATAGCAATCCTCTTCCCAATCATCACATAACTACAATCATCAATACCACTCTCAAAACTAAAAAGGATCACTAAAAGAGCTTTAGGGTGAAAGATCATAAGCACGATTCATTTGAGAGTTTTGATATAAGAATATGCATGACATAACATTATTTTGCTAGATATTAAGATTAAATCATGAATTTGTGAGACTGAGCTCATTATGAGACGAGTGTGTATATGAATAGGTTCATATCATGAGGCTGATATCCATAACTTTATGGAGTAAGATTGAGATCAATGGGCTAAAGTCTTTGCCCCTCATTCTTGAAACTGAGCATAGATGTGAATCTCTGTGAAGTGTATGAGCATGATCATAAACACAATTCTGATATAAGAAACATCAACAAGATGTTGTAATGACTGAACTTTGAGGAATACACAAGATTATGAATGGATTGGTATATCTCTAAAACTCTTTCTGAACACATCTCTATTTGATTCTCTATACTTGACTTGCTTTCTCATCTTATCATCTTCCCCTCATGTCTAAAGCTGACACTTGAAAGCTATGGATCTATTCCATCATCTCTAAACTGGTCTACATTTCCTTTACTCCAATACTCGGGAAATGCTTATCTCATGGCTACTGAACCCTCTATAAGCAGGTACTAAGACTCCTTCTAAGACCTCTTTCTAAGATGCTTCTATTAACCTCTTCTCATTGGCTTATAAGGCCGCTTCATCTAACTCTTAAGGAAAAAAATAATGCTTACATCAGCCTATTCCACATTGAAAGCTCAAATATACTATCTAGGCACACATGAAAAATCATTAACTTAATTGGAACCTCATCTGATTACATACTATATCGGGTACATATCTTAATGCTCTTGTTACTCTTATGACTTAGCCAAACTTCGTTGCCCTTATCTAAAAGTAAGGATATCTCCCTTGTACCACTCATATTCATTGCAACTAACATCTCAATTCCTCACCTACTCTATGTCAAGTCTACCAGATCAGATCTCAAGACTAACATCATCACCCTCATGTTATCATTATTTTGATCACAA
The DNA here is from genome assembly GCA_029582245.1 of Solanum etuberosum. Classification (NCBI taxonomy): domain Eukaryota; kingdom Viridiplantae; phylum Streptophyta; class Magnoliopsida; order Solanales; family Solanaceae; genus Solanum; species Solanum etuberosum. Next base: position 30,312 of record JAJONR010003585.1, on the reverse strand, counting down.
CACTCATCTCAAATTCAAGCTTAATGTTTATTACAAAATCCGAATATCAATATGATTGCTCACTTACTATACTAACTTACAACTACTATATAAAAATTAAGAAACACCCACTCACTAAGATCTCATGACAAGTAGTAATTATTTATCTCTCAGTCTACATACTTACAATTTACCGTCACACTTCCTTTCACAACTTAAGTACTATTTACCCATTCACTATACCTCATTACCTAATTGATTTTGTAACCCTCTGAATATTATAGGCTCTTCCTTAAAAATCATAAGCCTAGCTTAGATCTATCACCTCACGAATACTCATGTTGTTCTATTTAACACTTATACTTGATCGTTACTAACACAATGACACATCATCATAAACTCCTTTCTGATTAAAGTATACTCTAACTCATCCTAACTAGTAACTATTCCTCTACCTTCTATCATGACATCTACACAAACTCATCACTTCTTGGTCTACCATAAATGAAAACTCTTCATTAATGACTTACTAGGTACATCGGTACAACTTACATACTCTACTCAATAACTATCCCTATTTATTAGGTTACTACACCTTTAAATACATACTTCTAACTCTGGACACTTCTACTAACATTGCAACTCATACTATCTTTCGAGTGATAATACTACCCAAGCTCTAAAACACACTTCCTCGAAAGGGTCTCAAATAAAACAAGGTTTAGAGAAGAAAGTTTAGGAGTACATCTCGCTTTTATCTCAAACGCACGATTCATATGAATAAGAGTGCATTCTTTCAAATCTCAATACTTAAGCTCCATCACAGGCTTCTTTTAAGCCCCTCTGCTGTCTCATGACTTTCTGAAGACTTTTGCTAAGAGTAACTCCTCGATAGGATTTGGGCTTTGCTTTTTGACTACCTTGAGTATTAGTCGAATGGATTTGAGAAAATGCACGAGTTTGAATAAGTTCCTTCTGACTCAGTTCTATTGCACGATTTAGAGTATGAAAGAAGAGAAGCTTTTCTTAAATGTCTGTAGTCCCTCATTTGTAGAAGTGGAGCCCTCACAACCATAAATAAGATCCTACTTGACACGACATCATAGACACCCTAGGATACTTCAACTCTGTGCTCTGATACCAAGTTTGTCGCGACCCGATCCTACACCCTAGACGTAGCCGACACTCAAGAACCATTGCTGGTCCCCAAATGAACCCTCATCCTGGCTGACTATAAGCGAAAGACTAACTCAAGCATACATAAGCATTAAATTGAAAGAAACGTTTGAAAATAAATTATTAAATCTCAAAACTGAACTGAATATACTAAGTATGAAACATAAGTTTTAAATAAAACATCTGAAACTGAAAGACTCTCCAAAACAGTCTATCTATGAAGCCTTTACTGTATAAAGATTAGTGTCGGGACAAGACCCATGACTGCTTAAAAACTATTACTAATAACTCAGAAAACTAGAGTCTTCTGAAAGCAAGGGGGTCGTACTCAAAAGCTGACGAGCGGATGAAGTGATCTCAACAGACTCTTGTTGAGGATCCTAAGAACCTGTATGTGCATCATTAAAAGATGCAGGTCGAATGACATCAGTACATTGAATGTACGAGTATGTAATATAACTGAATAACAAATAACTGAACTGATAAGACTACAATAGATAAAAGATAAACTTAACTGAATGTAAAGGATTAAAGGAATGAAACCATTTAAGACTTTACAAAAACACTTAATCATCTCTGAACCTCAACATAATAAGTGATATAACCAAAATACACTTTTAACTCAAAATTTGGGAGATTCTCTAATCGACAACCATCACTATGAGCTATGTGATGATACAACGTCTCACCCCGGCTGCCATAACTGTCCTATACCTTGCCGGGTATAGAACACCTCAACTAAGTGGATCCACTAAGCTCTGCCCGAAGACACTTAGGATCCATCTAAAAAGTATGATCCTGTACCCATGTTGGCATACATGGTTTATGAGGAATGTGAGTTGTTTGAACTCATCCCCATATCGGTGCTCAATACTATTCCCAACAATATATACTCATGCTCAATGTTTAAAAACATACTCTTCCTCTGGTTTGAGATATGTCACGACCCAAAACGAGTAATGAGTGGCACCCACACTTAACCTTCTAGGTGGACGAACCAATGAATTCAATCCCTACTTATATTTATCTTTCAACTTACAAAATACTAAGCATAATGCAGAAGCTTAAATCTTATTAGTGTAAGAAACACAAACCGACTAACGTCTATTAAATATCATTTTCCAAAATCTGAAAGTCATCACGTCAAGGACATTTAATCTTCAAATACTAAGTCTAAGAATATCAAAGACACCAAAATAAATGAATAAAATAGTTTATGTCCGAAAACTAAAGATATCATGCCATGACTGAGAGAATCCAACACGAGCTAGAATGAATACCTCACCCTGGAACATGATGTGCTGGAGACTGGCTAGAGCTGAGGGCAAGTCGAAGTCACTGGTACACTCGCTGCACTCCACAAAAGGAAAACGAAGAAAGTACAAGTAGGGATCAGTACAAGGCAACATGTACTGAGTAGATATCATCGGCCGACTTAAAATAATAACTGATATACCAAAGTAATAACATGAAATCAACTATAGCACTTAGCAGGTGACAAACAACGAACAATATGATCAAGTGACAACAACACTGAAACAAGTACGTAATCAGTCACAATACCAAACACACACATTCTTTGAGATTGAGTACATTAAGTTATTTCAATATGTTTTCCTTTAATGTTACCGTGCCGTAACATGACACCCGATCCAATAATATCGCGTCGAAACGTGACATCCGATTCAATAATACCATGCCGGAACGTGATATTCGATCCAATAATACCGTGCCGGCTCGTGGCACCCGTTCCAATCTATTGTGTCGGCTCGTGGCACCCGATCTAAATATATCGTGCCGGCTCGTGGCACCCGATCCAAATATATAGTTAATTTATTTGTCAATCTTTATCATCTCTTTCCACTTCCTTAACAATATTCATTAACCCTTCTTTATTCAAGGCATCAGTTTAATAGGACATGTTCAAGATTATGGATTTCGCGTTCTTGGAATTACAGACCAATCACAACAACACATAAATTATCCAAACCACAACAACAAAGTACATAGAAAAATTCACAATATCACTCAATGACTATCAATCATTATTAAGAATCTATCTATCACATAGAATAAATCATAACCTACCTCCACCGAGGAGCCGAAGTCAAGCAAGCAAATTTCCCAATGTTTTTCCTTCCATAATGTCTCAGAACGCTTCCAATCTATCGAGTTTGCATAATTCATAAATAAACGAGTCGATAGACACCCATATTACTATATGTCTAGCCTAGACCCAAAAATTCACCCAAATCTATAATCAATTTCCTAAAGTTCAAGCCTAACGGTAAGTCTCAATTCCTCCAATTATCATTTTTAATGATATTAATATAATACAATACACCTAATATTCAATTACCTATACTAATTTTTCAAAACTTAAATTATAATGTGATAACCTTAGAAATCCCCATAACCGAAACCACAAATTTGTCCATTACTTTAACTACGACAAAACATACAAAACATTAACCTACTAATACTTTGTTCCTTATACAATTTCCAGTGACTGACTATTCAAAGCCAATTATTAGCATCACTACAGACAATTAATGTATCACCTTTTCCCAACTCAAACTTGTCCCTTTAAGTACTCATTCTAACATAAAATCAATTTAATTGTTAATTCTTTTCCTCCCAAACCGACGCCACACATAATTCTTTCACTGAACATGCAATGTACATGATTCATTATTTTCAATTCTCTCATTGCCATTAACCAATCCCATTCAAGTCAACACAAACATACAGTTAGTATACTAAGAAAATTTGAAGTAAAAGAGTCACCTGAAGCACCCGATCTCTCGCCACTTTCTTTATTCTCCTCTTCCCCTCTATTCTTTTCTAAATAAAATTATTATGTACTATATGTGACAAACTCTACTAACTTATTTTAATATATATGGGTCAAATGATACTAAATAAATTATGAAATTGGCCCATTAACCACCAACTAATAAAACAATTAATAAGTTTAACCTATCAACTAAATCGCTGTAGTTAATAACTAGTTCAACATCACCATTTAAAATTTAGGAGAAGAGTCGAAATAACTCTAGTACTCATAATGACCTAACAGGTCGTTACAATATAATTGCTCAAACTATCCTCTTAAAAGAGGTAACTGCTCTGAACTATCTCTGAACTCATTAACTCATTTAGAAATCAAAGTTTCTCTTTTCTCAATGTAAAAATTGATACCTTTGGGAATACTTAGTTCCCTTATACTCTTACTCAATTCATATTTTAAAACTCTTGCTCAAAAATATATCAAAATCATATTGTGATATGATCATTGATGACTCGGGAAGTCATACTACATAAACATTGATGGCATATCTAGATACCACACTGCTTAAACATTGATGGCATACTCGACTGTCATACTAATCATGTTTTAAAAACTCTTTCTCAGAACTCATCTTTACTTCCTCAAAAACTTAGTTTAACACTCAAGTGTTGGCTTTAAAAAGCTTCTCAAGATTTATAACTCAAAATAGGGTTCATGCTGAATTATAGACATGAACAAATCAACTCAAGGATCTTAATAACAATATAGAAACTTAATACTCAGAACTCAAGGACTCAAGAACTCAAAACTCAACAACATTTCTCATCTCAAGAATACTCAATTCATAGGATTTATTTTGAAATATAGACATGAACGAATTTACTCAAGAATCTTAATGCATAATATATAGAAATTCAATAATTAGAAATAAAATTTCAAAAGAAGAATCAAGAACTCAAGAACTCAAAATCAACTCATCTCAAGAATACTCAAATCTAGGGATAGAAATCTAAATTACTCTTTTACTAATTTGAAAGTAGATGTAGGCCATGAGGACGAACTAGTCCAACATTATGATAGCCTTACATACATGAAAGAACAAGGTTCTTGAATAATCTTGAGAAAGAACTTGATTAGAAGCCTTGAAACCCTAGCTTGAAGGATAACAATCAAGAAAACGTTTATTGAGATTCTTGAATTATTTCTTGAAATTTATATGGCCAAGAATTATAATTTTCATTAGTGATTCATAATTGTATGAAGAAATTTGAGTTGGAAAGAATGAAATTCTTGGAGAAGGACTTACCTTGAATGGAAGTCTTCTACTTTGATTTTCCCTTAGGGTTTTGTATTAGGGTTTGAGAGAGAAGAGCATGGGTGATTAAGAGATAAAAATCTGATTGTTTTGAGCCTTTAATTAGTCAATATATTTGTTTAGGGTTTTCTGTCAAGACCCAAAACGAGTCATGAGTACATTAAGTTAATTTTAATATGTTTCCTTTAATGTTATTGTGCCAGAACGTGACATCCGATCCAATAATATCGTGTTAGAACGTGACACCCGATCCAATAATGCCGTATCAGAACGTGATACCCGATCCAATAATATCATGTCGAAATGTGACACCCGATCCAATACTATCGTGTCAGAACGTGACACCCAGTCCAATTATATCGTTAATTCATTTTTCATTCTTTTATCATCTCTTTCCACTTCCTTAACAATATTTCATTAAGCCTTCTTTATTTAAGGCATCAATTTAACAGAACAAGTTCAAGATTATGAATTCCACGGTCTTGGATTACAGACCAATCACAACAACACATATATTATCCAAACCACAACAACTAAGTACATAGAAAAATTTACAATATCACTCGATGACTATCAATCACTATTAAGAGTCTATCTATCACATAGAATAAACCATAACCTACCTTCACTGAAGAACCGAAGTCAAGCAAGCTAATTCTCCAATGCTTTTCATTTCCTCAATGCCTTGAACATTTTCAATCTATCAAGTATGCATACTTCATAAGTTAATAAGTCCATAGACATCCATATTACTATATATCTAGCCTAGACTCAAAGACCCACCCAAATCTATAATCAATTTCTTAAATTTTGATACCAACTAATATATCAAGTCTCACGTGTCTTAAATTCAAGCCTAGGGTTAAGTCTTAATTCCTCCAAATAACATAACCTTAATGGTATTTAAATAATACAATACACCTAATATTTAATTACCTATCTCAATATATTAAAACTTGAATCATAATATGATAACCATAAGAAAATTTCATACCCAAAACCAAAGACATGACCCGTAACTTTAACACTGGAATAACGTATAAAACTTTGATCCAAATTTCAAATTCATTCTACAAACCTAATTAAGTCTCAATTGGTCATCAATAGCCATTGATTGGCCACCAAGGCCTTGTCCTTAAATCAAAAGACAAAACTACAATTTTTACTCTCTTGCAGGTTCAACTCATGCAACATTAAAATTTCCTTCCACCCTTAAACGTCTGCCAACATGATAATACTAATAAACATAATAATATGACTTCTACCCTAGAAAATGCATAGGTTGAATTTTTACCGGATGCAGTTGGCCGCTGTTCCTCGTCGTAAAGGTATGCTTCCTCTTGTTCTCCCTTTCTTGTCATATTTTATTCTAATAAATGGGTCAATGCTAAGGGTATTTAAAAAAATATGGACTTGGCCCATTAACCACCAACTAATAAAAAATCATTATTTAATAAATACCCACCAACTAAATAACCGTAGTTAAATAAATAGCTCAAAATTCTCATCTAAAATTTATCGAAAGGTCTTTTGTAAAATAAAAAGCTCTAGTACTCAAAACGACCCAATGGGTCGTTACATTAGATACCAATTTACCCATCATTCGTCCTCCTACGATCAAAAGAAGGCGAGGGTAAGAAAGGGGTACCTAAATCGACAAAAATATGTGGATATATTCTGTGCATATCATCCTCAATCTACCAAGTAGACTCTTCAACTGGACGATTCTTCTGCTGGACCTTTACTGATGCAATCTCTTTTGACCTCAATTTGCGGACCTCCTTATCTTGAATAGCTACAGACTCCTCATGATAAGATAGATTATCATCAGGCAAGACCGAATCCCAATGAATAATGTAGTTTCTATCACCATGATATTTCTTCAAGATAGACATATAAAATACCGTGTGCACTTCTGATAACCCTGGAGACAAAGTCAATTCATAGGCCACCTCTCCCACACATTTAAGAACTTTAACAGGCCAAATATACCTCGGACGAAGCTTACCTCGCTTACCAAACCTCACCACACTCTTCATGGATGAAACCTTCAGCAACACTTGCTCTCCTTACATAAACTTCATGTCCCTGACCTTCCAGTCTACATACTCTTTCTGCATGCTTTAAGCTACTAGAAGTTTCTCCAAGATGAATTTTCACCTTTTCTAACGGTTCCTCAAAATATCAGTACCCAAGGTGACACTTCAAATGCATCAAAATAACTATTTAGAGACCTACACCTCCTCTCATACAATGCCTCAAATGGGACCATCTCAATACTCGAATGATAACTATTGTTGTATGTAAACTCAACTAACAAACTATTTCCAATAACCATCAAAGTTAATCGTACACACGTCTGTAACATGTTCTCAAGGACCTTGACACAATCATCAGGAAAAATCTTTTCTCACATAACCATGATAAAATCCTTAATCAATACTGGCTACAATCAGAAGTGAACCTGAATCAACCGCCACACACTCATAATACACAAACCATCATAGATCTTATTAATCTTTTCTTCTCACAACACAAACTTTTCACAAGCTTAAGTTATAAAAAATTGATCTTTAAACATCAGGTACTCATCAAGGATCAAACTTATTTAACCCAAAGAAGGAAATGATCAAGTAACCACGCATTGAGCGATACACCTAAGCATAAAAAACCTTTAACAACACTATTGAAATGCTAGATTAGTAGTTGTGACTGTAGATAACCCTTATGAACGATAGAACTAGACCTAATGGTCCCCACATTCAACCACAATAATCGAAACATGACTTCGATGACTAGATGAATATTAAGACTATAGGACAATTGTAAATACTCAGGGTAGTTCTTCTATAAATTATCCTAAGCAAGGTGGTACATGTAGAACCACTAAATACTTCAACAGCTTCCAAGACAACACCAATTATGTCATTTGAGATAACCAAGTCTGCCCAAACATCCTACCCAACCAAGAGGACATCACAAGATCGGTACACCCGATCCACCACTAGGGATTCACCCACAAAAGTGAAAACATGTGTGGGCATAACTAGTAAATCATACGCCAAACCGTGTACAAAATGAAATAGGTGGTCACATAAGAATATATGGAAGCAAGGTTAAATAACACTAAATTCTTCCTCTAAGGAGCCCATATCAAATATTTACATTCAGTTGACTCCATTTCTTTGTTTTTTAGCTACCCACAATCCACCGTTCTGGTTCCCATTACAATCGTACATATACTCTTTTTATCAGACTCCACATACTCTTCACATCATTCCACTGGAGCCCACACTCTCAATACTAACAACTATCATAGCCACTCCGGTCTTTTTACCTTACTCTAAGCCAACATATTTAAGTGAAACCCTTATTCAGGTCCTTTAACCATCAAAAGTAACAAACTTTAAGATCCAAACCATGCATAAGTCTTTCCAAATGGTCAATACCCGATGCAATCAATCATTTATTACCTCATATATTCATACCTTGAAAAAACATATCACCACGAATTTTGACTTACAATGAAAAATTTGAATTGTGAATCCAACTGTGTAACCCAATCCCCTTATCTATCAACATTAACTAATACCTTAAAGATTTTTATGAATTCATATATCTTAGCTTATCATTTATCGCCTCTCCATCAACCTTACCATATCATTCGCTAAAAAGCCAACTGTACTATTACAAAACTCAAAACCACAAAAAGAGCTTATCATCACACTTGAGCTGAACGTCTGTACAATCATTTCTGAAGTCTTATCCAATAGTTTTTAACCAATCTGATGAACATGTGACAGTAATACCATAATCAAAGAAAAACGGGTGAAATCGCGCGTCTCTGAACCCAATTATCAACGCCTCTTAAGATACCTCTTTAGCCCTTGCATCAGAGAAAATATTCTTGCTCTCACCTATTTCTTAAGGCTACACTACATTCCACTAATTTTTTTCTCCTTATGACTAACTCTTTTAAATTCTATTCAAGCGGTGTCCCAGCTTCTCCTAAAACTTTTCATACAACCACGTTACTCACCAAATAGTAGAAAATCACAACCTTAGATACTCACACGTCGTTATTACCATACACAATTAGTTTAAGCAATAATAATTAATATATAGTTGCATTTCAATCGCAATCCATCATGAACTCTTATTACCATCATGCTCAGTTATCCCTTTCCATCACCTTGAAGTCAACCTTTTCATCGATATGACCCTCAAATCCAGTTATACCAATCAAATTCAAAGGACTAACCCAATTTTATATGCATTTTCTTACTAAAATCTTCAATTGTATTTACCCAAGTATACTCACTTGGACTTTCTTTACCCATAAGTTTGTCATTCTGGGATCAATCCACTCTTTTAGAGATTAAGATAAAATCACCAGTCCTCATTTAGAATCCTCAAGATACACTTCACAACCTAAATGTATTAATACCGTACCAAAGATCCACCACTAAAATTTTCGTTAAAAACAATGCTTAACCCAAGCGTCTGTAGTAACAAACTAGTTGGTTTCCAAACAAGAATGCAACATCGAATCTCATTATCTGAACATGTCATACAACTAATAACTCCTTAAGTAGTTAGTTTTCCCACTTGACAATCGACGTATTCATTTCCACATAACTCTAGTACCATACCATGAAAGTCCGTTAGAACAATCACTAGAACACTTCATAACAATCGAGAAGATCATACCCAAATAGCCCACATATTTCTACCCATAGAATAACTCCAAAACATTATCAAATCCGTTTTGTCTCTAGCCCAAGCAATTTGCATTCTTTGTTAGATCAGGTCAATAACAAAAGTAACACACTTCATAACTCCAACCAAGTAAGCATCGGTACTGTAGTAGTAGTCGTATCATGACCCTCTTTGATATATATTCAATCTAAGAAATTGTGTAGAGATTCTGACCTCAGTTGGCGCAACATAATTTTATCATTCGCTAAGCAACCCATACATGTTATGACCATTTTACTAACTGTATTTTTTTTAAAGTAATGGGGTTCATTAACTAGCCGTCGTTACAAATTTCTTGAATGTTGTCACCTTGACAAAGTCATCTAGCTTCACCCCCTCTACCTTCATCATAAAATCAACCACTTCCTAAAAGTTTTTTTTATTGAAGCAACAACCTATAAAGCTTGACTCTACAAATCTGACCTTAATCCCTTAAAAAAACAACGAGTCTACTCTTTAGAACTGAAACAAAGTTGAGTTGCATATCTGGATAAAGTACAAAATTTGACCTCATAGGTTGCAACAGATATCTTATGTTTCTCTATATTCAGGAACTCATCTTTTCTTCTATCTCTCAATGTTTGGGGTATATGCTTCTCCATGAAAAAGCTAGAAAATGATGCCTAAGGCATAGGTAGTGCCTTTGCTGGTCGACACTCAACATGAGACCGCCACCACATTTTGGAGTTTCCCTGGAACTGGTATGTCACAAAATCAAAACCAAGCCTCTCCACTATATTCATCTTATGAAACAACTCATGACAATCAATAAGGAAATCATAAGCATCTTCATATTCAGTACCCGTGAAGAATGGGGGTTTCAACTTTAAGAACTTAATTTAAAAAATCATGCTTATCACTAGTTAATACAGGCACTGTATTCAATCAAGATAACATACCTATTTCCAAGGACACATTTTCTCTTGCTGGCGTTGGTGTTTCCACTTCTACTACTCTAGTACTAACCGTATGTGAAATAGAGTGCCGAAATTTAGATACCAATTTGTATCACCTAGATACCAATTGAATTCAAGTAGTAGCATGAAAGAAAGAAGGAATTGAGTTTTCCTAAAGTCCTATAGCCTCTCGAAGAAAAGTAAAGGCGTCCCTGTACCGTTCCGCAAGACTCTCTAGACTTGTCCTTGTGTGATGAGATCACCGAACCCAAAGCTCTGATACCAAATTTGTCACGACCCAAAACGAGTCATGAGTACATTAAGTTAATTCAATATATTTCTTTTAATGTTATCATGCCAGAATGTGACACCCGATCCAATAATATCGTGTCGGAACGTGACACCCGATCCAATAATATCGTGTCGAAACGTAACACCCGATTCAATAATATCATGTCGGAACGTGACACCCGATCCAATACTACCGTTTCGAAACGTGACACTCGGTCCAATTATATCGTTAATTCATTTGTCATTCTTTATCATCTCTTTTCACTTCCTTAAAAATATTTCATTAAGCCTTCTTTGTTCAATGCATCACTTTAATAGAACACGTTCAAGATTATGGATTCCGTGGTCTTAGATTACAGACATTGCACAACAAAACATATATTATCCAAACCACAACAACCAAGTACATAGAAAAATTCACAATATTACTCGATGACTATCAATCACTATTAAGAGTCTATCTATCACATAGAATAAACCATAACCTACCTTCACTGAAGAACCGAAATCAAGCAAGCTAATTCTCCAATGCTTTTCCTTTCCTCAATGCCTTGAACGTTTACAATCTATCAAGTATACATACTTCATAAGTTAACGAGTCCATAGACATCCATATTGTCATGCCCCGAGGCTACCCCATGGATGTAAATACGGGACCTAGGATCACGAGTGACCCCAAGCTAACCCTGAGCTGGCATATCATAAGCATACTAAAAGATTACTAAATAAAATATACTATGCGGAAGCTTAAAACCATAACTAACTGAAAGTGGGGAAATATCCAATACTAATATGATTATATAAAAGACTATGAGTTTAATAACAAATGGAAGATCAAACTTAAAACTAAAGGTGAATCTAATACTATGTCTGAAAAAGCCTCTAACTGACTAAAGTTGCTAGGACATGCCCCCAGCTAACTCTAGCAAAACTGAATAAAAAGACTAAAGTGTAAAATATGTCTATTGTCCTCGAAGTATGGGTCTCACCACTGAAGCTGCTGAACTGGAGATCGGGAACCGATCTATACGTGATCTGGATGCTGAGTACGTGAATTTACATCATGAAAGGATGTAGTGCAGAGTATGCGTCAGTACTTGGAATGTACTGAACATGCAGGATATAGAGTATAGCTGAATAAAATACATAACTGAATAAAGGATACTAAGCAATAACATAATTTGAACTGATTGTAAATGCTGGAATATACAGAAGAATGAACTAAATGCAATGACTAAGTACTAATTCTGAACATGACATACTGAGAGTGAATGCTGAAATATAACTGAAAACCTGGTCGAATGCACTAGAGTCTGAGTGTGGGAGCTACTATTAACTAACATAAAACCACGTGAGCTAAACGTGGAGTCTGATGTATACGCCCCATCGAGAGGACCCAATATACCTTGCCAGGGGTATAAAGGCATGACTAGCGTGATCACTAAATCTGATGCCCACAAAGGGGACTTACAAACCTACGGGGGCACGTAGTTCTGGGACTATAAAACTACGCTGAACCCTAGTCCAACTCGGTGTTAAGTCTACTCCCAACTGAATATGTATGTAACACATTATGACTGAATTACTGAAATGCTGAATAGCTCAAAATACTGACATGCAAAATTTGAGAATGTAACAATTATATACTAATAATGAAACATTCAAAAACTGGGGCATGTATATCTGTTTATCTGACCTAGTTAGTGTAATTCATGAACTAAGCGAATCTACACAACTAGGGTTCTGAGTTTCATACAAAGAACTAAGCAACGATGTCACGAAAATATGATAATCTAATTAAGAACACTGTAACAGCTAAATCACAACAATTATCTAAAGTTATAACTAGGTCTAAGCAATATATAGGGAATCAAGAATCTGACTGAATCCTAGGGACCTAGTGGATGAAAGAAATTCACTAGTGAAATCCTACATACCTGGTGATGAAATTCATGGAGAAATCTTTCAATTTCAGGGCTGGAACTGAAGAAAACTTGTTGCGTTCTTGGAAGGGTTTGGGTCACCTTTTTTCTCCTCTTTTGTTCTAAGTTTAATGAATTTTTAGTGAATGAATCACTTAGGGAAAGATCTGACTAAGTTACTAGGCTTAAACTGACCAAAACTACGTAGCTTAGGGATCAAACGACATAGTTTAAGTTCCCAACGCATAGGGAAAAGGACCAAAATGACCCTGACTTAATTCTGGCAAAGCCCATCCACGGAGGGAACGACGGTCCGTCGTTTGACCTACCGGCTGTTGTTTGGGTTCGTCGTTCATGATCTGCCCAATAGGGCTTCACTAAAACGAACATGACTTTTTACTCGGAGATGAGATTTTAGCAAAATCGGTGGCTTTGGAAAGATGATTCAATTATCTACCACTTAGTAGGTCATGGGCCACCTAATTCCTTTTATGCTAAGGGTTATGACTATCTGAAGTTGACCCAACATCAATTTCCCTCTAACTGGCTACTGACCCTCACCTACGGTCAGACCTACAGTCCGTAGTTCCAACCACGGACCATACTGGTCGACCGTGGGTGGGATCAGAGACCATAAACATTTGGTGCTCAACGACAGACCCCATTTACGAACCGTGTGTCAGACCACGGACCGTCGGTGGCTTTCGTGGTTCTTGCAGCAGGTTTGGAAAGCTGAATTTTTTTTCTATTTTCTCAAATGTGAGGTGTTACAATATCTCCCCCTTGGGAACATTCGTCCTCGAATGAAGTCTAAACAAGCTGAGTATGGAGGGAAGAAGCTGCAATCCCTACCACTAAGTACTAGAAACTGATATCTAACTGAATTGAGTTCCAATGACATGCAAATATGCTGAAAATGCAAGAACAACTGAAGAAACTAGTTACTAAGACTGAATTTAAGCACGAGTAAACTGAGAGACTGGAGAGGAAACTATTATCTCAAGCTGAAATGGAATCGGAAGGAAAGAGATGAGGATAGTTGGCCTTCATGGCTGCTTCTACTTCCCAAGTAGCTCCCTCTACAGATTGACTCTTCCAAGATTGTAAAATCTAATCACCCCCTTCATAGGTGATACTTTCAGGAAAGCCCAATCATCTATCTCAAACTCTAAGTTCCTTCTCCCTACATCTGTATAGGACTTCTGTCTTAAGTTTATTTCTGATGAGTTGAACTTGTTCCCATAGTTTCATAAACTGAATCTGGCCCAATCAAGGCTGCTTCACCTACTTATCCACCTTAGGAACACATAAGCGACCATCTCCCCCTTGGGAGAAAACCTCTACTTTATGCTGATGAACTACACCTTCCAACTGGAATAATATAGGTTCGCTGTCCTGTTTTTCCTTAGCTTCCGCTACCAAGGAAGGTTTTGATCTATCTGGACTATTACACCACCATCTGATGTGTCCGTAAGACTAATTCCTAAGCGAGCAAGCCGATGAAAATCTTTTGCTAATTCCTTCCCTTTTTCCTCAACATGTTCTACACCACCCTCTAGAGATCATCTTTCTGGCCTTAAGGTAAGAGATAATTCGACCTATAGGCACTGATCTATTACCCTTCCATTCTAAGACTGGCTTGTTGGAAACTGTAACCGAACGATCCTAGTTCTACAATCGACTGAGGCATATTCAGGAATGTAACCAATCCATGCCTAGAATGATATCTAAATCTACCTTTCTATATCTACAAGATCTGCTAAGGTGACTTTTTGAGAGACTATGACAGGGAAATTTCTGTATACCCGTCAAGCTATAACTGGGTCACCAACTAGAGTAGAGACTGAGAGGGTTTCTGAGAGACTTTCTGGACATGTATTAATACCACAAGATTCCTTTCGCTGCTGGTACCAAGTGTAGGCCACTCCCTTTAACTAATAGGTGGCAAAATCTGTACTCTCGACTTGAGTGACACCCATAATATTTGTTACCTTTTAGATGTCGTTGAGAAAATCTTGTGGATCTTATTCTGACTTAGACCCATGAAACTCTGTAAGGTTTATCTGAGTAAAGTCTTAGATTCTTGTTGTAGTAGTGTTAGTCTGTGGCAGAGCTGGGACTACAACCTACTGATTGACCTGGGTAGTCATGGCCTGAGCAAGAACTTGGTAAGCAGCCCTGAACTCGGCATGCATGACTTGCTCCTTTAATGGGTCTGCTGGAGCTGCTGGCTGATTCCTTGCGTTAGCTATTCTGGGAGGCATTTTTCCAAATGCGAAAAATAGGAGTTAGAAGGAGATTGAATAGATTTCATACTCACGCACGATAAGAATAACAAGAAAGTAAATTTTTTTCCTAAAACACTTCGTAGCCTCCCTCTCATTAGATGTGGTGCACTTCACACCCATGAAAGAGACTCTACTTAGTTCGGATTTTCAGACATCATAGGACTCTTGAACCTAATGATCTGATACCAAGTTTTTCAATCCCCGAGGCTACCCCCTGGACATAAACACGAGACCTAGGATCACGAGTGACCCCAAGCTAACCCTGAGCTGGCATATCATAAGCATACTAAAAGATTACTGAATAAAATATACTATGCGGAATCTTAAAACCAAAACTAACTGAAAGTGGGGAAATACCCAATACTAATCTGATTATATAAAAGACCATGAGTTTAATAACAAATGGAAGATCAAACTCAAAACTAAAGCTGAATCTAATACTATGTCTGAAAAAGCCTCTAACTGACTAAAGTTGCTGGGACATGTCCCCAGCTAACTCTAGCAAAACTGAATAAAATGACTAAAGTGTAAAGCATGTCTATTGTCCTCGAAGTATGAGGACTCACCACTGAAGCTGCTGAACTGGAGATCAAAAATCGATCTATGTGTGATCTGGATGGTGAGTACGTGAACCTACATCATGAAAGGATGTAGCGCAGAGTATGCGTCAGTACTTGGAATGTACTGAACATGCAGAATATAGAGTATAGCTGAATAAAATACATAACTGAACAAATGATACTGAGCAATAACATAATCTGAACTGAATGTAAATGCTGGAATATACGGAAGAATGATCTAAATGCAATGACCAAGTACTAATTCTGAACATGACATACTTAGACTGAATGTTGAAATATAACTGAAAACCTGGTCGAATGCACTGGAGTCTGAGTGTGGGAGCTACTATTAACCGACATAAAACCACGTGAGCTAAACGTGGAGTCCGATGTATACGCCCCATCGAGAGGATCCAATATACCTTGCCAGGGGTATAAAGGCATAACTAGCGTGATCACTAAATCTGATGCCCACAAAGGGGACTTATAAACCTACGGGGGCACGTAGTTCTGGGACTATACGGGTACGTTGAACCCTAGTCCAACTCGGTGTTAAGTCTACTCCAAACTGAATATGTATGTAACACATTATGACTGAATTACTAAAATGCTGAATAGCTCAAAATACTGACATGCAAAATTTGATAATGTAACAATTATATACTGACAATGAAACATTCAAAAACTGGGGCATGTATATCTGTTTATCTGACCTAGCTAGTGTAATTCATGAACTAAACGAATCTACACAACTAGGGTTCTGAGTTTCATGCAAAGAACTAAGCAACGATGTCACGAAAACATGATAATCTGAATAAGAACACTGTAACAACTAAATCACAACTATTATCTAAAGTTATAGAATCCCTAGGTCTAAGCAATATATAGGGAATCAAGAATTTGACTGAATTCTTAGGACCTAGTGGATGAAAGGAATCCACTAGTGAAATTCCACATACATGGTGATGAAATTCATGGAGAATTCTTTCGATTTCAGGGCTGGAACTAAAGAAAACTTGTTGCGTTCTTGGAAGGGTTTGGGCCACATCTTTTCTCCTCTTTTGTTCTAAGTTTGATGAATTTTTAGTGAATGAATCACTTAGGGAAAGATCTGATTAAGTTACTAGGCTTAAACTGACCAAAACTACGTAGTTTTGGGATCAAACGACGTAGTTTAAGTGCCCAACGCATAGGAGAAAGGACCAAAATGACCCTGACTTAATTCTGGCGAAGCCCATCCACGGAGGGAATGATGGTCCGTCGTATGACGTACCGGCCGTCGTTTGGGTTCGTTGCTCATGATCTGCCCGACAAGGCTTCACTAAAACGAGCATAAATTTTTACTCGGAGATGAGATTTTAGCAAACTCGGTGGCGTTGGAAAGATGATTCAATTATCTACCACTTGGTAGGTCATGGGCAACCTAATTCCTTTTGTGCTAAGGGTTATGACTATTTGAAGTTGACCCAACAATAATTTCCCTCTAACTGGCTATTGACCCTCACCTACGGTCAGACCTACGTTCCGTAGGTCAACCACAGACCGTACTAGTCGATCGTGGGTGGGATCAGAAACCATAAATATTTGGTACTCAACGACGGACCCCACTTACGGACTGTGTGTCAGACCACGGACCGTCGGTGGCTTCCGTGGTTCTTACACCAGGTCTGGAAAGCTGAATTTTTTTTCTATTTTCTCAAATATGAGGTGTTACACATCTTACTATATATCTATCCTTGACTCAAAGACCCACCCAATTTATAATCAATTTTTTAAATTTTGATACCAACTAATATATCAAGTCTTACGTGTCTTAAATTCAAGCCTAGGGTTAAGTCTCAATTCCTCCGAAGAACATAACCTTATTGGTATTTAAATAATATAATATACCTAATATTTAATTTCCTACCTCAATGTATTAAAACTTGAATCATAATATGATAACCATAAGAAAATTTCATACCCATAACCAAAGGCATGACCCGTAACTTTAACACTGGAATAACGTATAAAACTTTGATCCAAATTTTAAATTCATTCTACAAACCTAATTAAGTCTCAATTGGTGACCATTGGTCATAAATAGCCATTGATTGGCCACCAAGGCCTTGTCCTTAAATCAAAAGACAAAACTATAATTTTTACTCTCTTGCAGGTTCAACTCATGCAACATTAAAATTTCCTTCCACCCTTCAACGACTGCCAACATGATAATACTAATAAAAATAATAATGTCACTTCTACCCTAGAAAATGCATAGGTTGAATTTTTACCGGATGCAGTTGGCCATTGTTCCTCATCGTAAAGGTATGGTTCTTGTTGTTCTCCCTTTCTTGTCATATTTTATTCTAATAAATGGATCAATGCTAAGGGTATTTAATAAAATATGGACTTGGCCCATTAACAACCAACTAATAAAAATTCATTATTTAATAAATACCCACCAACTAAATAACCGTAGTTAAATAAATAGCTCAAAATTCTCATCTAAAATTTATCGAAAGGTATTTTATAAAATAAAAAGCTCTAGTACTCAAAACGATCTATTGGGTCGTTACATTTTCTTAGAGGTAAAAAGACAAAAATGACCCTTTTTAATGATTTCCCGTCGGCTAATTTGTCACTCATTTTATCAGATTACTAAAATGGTCATAACCTTTTACTCAAAACTCCAATTGTTGCAAAATTGGTGGCGTTGGAAAGAAGATTGAAATACCTTTAATTTAATAGGTTATGGGTCACATAACTCTTTATACTCTAAGAGATATAGTCATTTGAAGTTGACCCAAGTAGAATCCTACATCAAAACTTAATCGGTAAAGAAACTTTCAACTCAACTTTGTGCTAGGGGATTCTAGTGACCTTAATTGATATCCAAAATCATTCCCACACTAAAGAATTTATCTTTACACATATGGGCAATTTAATAATCACCCTATTCAATTTTACATGTAAATGAAGAATAGCTCAGGCCTTAGCTTAGAAATTTTTGGGGTGTTACAAAGGGTTTCAAGAGGAGATAAAGAAGAGGGTTTCAGGCGTTCATTCAAGGATTGAGAGATTTCGCCAAGAACAAGGGTTCTTTCGAGGTATGTAAGCTTCTTATAGTGTTGGGTTTGTTCACCCTCACGTCAATCATGTAATTTTCTTCATAAATTCATCCATGAGATTGTTCATATTGAGATTCTTGAGAAGTTCTTGAGTTTTAACACCACTCTTTAACAATGGGGGGGTTTTGAGTTCTTGAGGTGAGGGTATTGCGAATGAGTGTTGTTTCTTGGTGGATTTTGTGTGGGATTTCATTGAAATTGTTTTAGGTTTTTGAATCAAAGAGAGTTAGGAGGAAATCATTCGATTTTAGATGAGTTAGAATTGGAATTTGAGCAATAAAATTCGTCGGGTTTCTGGGCAGGGGCGTCGCGCCAGCCATAGCGCCCAGACTACTGCTCAGTAGATTAGGGCTTGGTGCGCCGTACCACTCAGTGCTTCCCAAACACTTCCCAATATCTTGGGGGCTGACGCCCTACGCCACTCAGTGCGCCAGGTCCCTTACCCTTCCATCCTTCTTTCCATGTGTGTTCCTTCTCATCGTACCAGAGTTCTCTTCTTGATATTCACTCTTAAAATCTTCATTTAATCCTTGAGATACAGTGCATATCCTAATCACATCTCTTAATTTACATTTCAAATTAAAGTAAAGTTAAGAGACAAGTTCAAGAGGTCCTTTTGAGTCAAATTAGAGAACTCTATAGTTTTGAACTAAGTCTTGAGTAAATGAGTATGAGGATGAGAAGAGTTGAGTTTCATGTTTCAAAACGAGTATAAGGGAACTAAGTATTCCCAAGTATGTAATACTTTTACATTTAAAAGAGAGAAACACCGATTTCTAAATGAATTTACAAGTTTAGAGGAGTTTCAGAGTATTACCTCTTTTAAGAGGATCTTTTGAGTAATTACCTCAATCGAGAAGGAGTTATGTTTTTAAACATTTGAGCATGAGTTATATATATATTATTGGGAGTAGTATTGAGCACCAATATGGGGATGAGTTCAGACAACTCAAAATCCTCATAAACCATGTATGCCAACATGGGTAAATGATCATACGTTTTAGATGATTCATTATTGATTTTAAGCATAACTTAGTGGATTCACTTAGCTAAGGTATTCTATACCCCGGTAAGGTATAAGAGAGTTCTGGCAGCGTCGGCGAGAGGATGTATCATCACATAACTCATAGTGATAGTTGTCGGTTAGAGAATCTCCCAAATAAGAGTAAATAGTATGTTATTGTATTTTTATACATTTGAATTGATATATACTGTTTTAAAAGCTTTAAGTATTGTATCTATTATTGTTTCTTTCATATTGAGTTGAGTTGAGGTGAGTATTCCTTCCGCCTTATCAGTTCAGTTAACTATTGCTTTCAGTTTTCCCCTTACATGCTCGTACATTCAATGTACTGACGTTATTCGACCTGTATTTTTTTATGATGCAGATATAGGTGTTCAGGGTCATCAACAAACGCTTCGTTGATACCATTTGCATTCCAGCTAGCTTTGGTAAGCCTCCTTGCTTTTCGCAGGACTTCACTTTATTGATTTTTCTTTGTTAGGATGTCGTGGGTTTTGTCCCGACATTTATCGTAGTATTTAGAGGCTTCATAGATAGTAGTAATTGAGGAGTCTTTCATCATTTCCTTTGTAATGTTTTGAGACTTTAAGTTGATCACTTATGTTTAGACTAAGTATTTCCAAATATTCATTGAGTTAAGGTTCTATTGAGACAATTCTAGTTAAATCTTTCAAGTTGAGGTTCTTGTTTTGCTGAGTAAGTCTTCCGCTGAGTAGTGAGCCAGACCAAGGGTTTGCTTGTGGACCAACGATGACTCTCGAGTGCCGGCCACGTCCAGGGTGTAGGCTCGGGGCGTGACGATATGGGAGTCTGTAAATACTCATATTGATATACTTCTATCGGATATCAACCTTAACTCTTAAGGTAAGAATTATAATTTTATTTCAAAATCAGTTTACCCATGGTACAAGGATCTCAAATCTCAAATTTCATTAAAAAAAGGTTGAGTCTGAAGCTACCAAAAATGATTTCTAGAGTTAGGAGACCCCCCTCCCTCAATTTCTACTATCAAAATGCCATTAAAAACAAATAATTAGTAAAAAAAGAAGGAAAAACACAACCAATATACATAAGCAAGTTAAAACAAATAAATGCCTAAAATAATAATAATAATAATAATAATAATAATAATAATAATAACAATAACAATAACAGTAGTTTAAGATGTCGACTTCATGTGCGGTATGATGGTAACATCAAGTCTATGAGACTCAAATTTGTGAGAGTCGCTAATTGAGACTCCATTTTTGCTCCCAAAGTTTATGCAAGTAAATGGAGTAAAAGATTAGCAAGACTATTCAACTTTAAACGATATTGAACAAAAATAAATATAACCAACTAAAGTCATGCCACAAAATACAATCCGACACGAAAATTATGCAAACATCTGACAAAATTATGGGAGAACACTGCACAAGCATACAAATATAGAAAAGGAGATACTTGAATTTCTATAAGGAGTTGTTGGGCTCAAATGCAGAAAGGCTTCCTATTATACATCTACCTATCCTAAGAAATTTACCTAGCCTAAGCTTGAAACAACAACAAAGTATGTGTGTTGAGATCACACGAGAGGATATAAAGTATGCATTATTTGAGATAGATGACAACAAGTCCCCTGATATTGATGGCTTCAGTGCATGTTTTTACAAGAAAACCTGGAGAATCCAAGATGATATATATGAAGCAGTCCAGGAATTTTTCAAGCAAAACAGCCAACAGGCTCCTCAGAGCTGCCAACAATACATTGATTACCCTTATTCCTAAAACTTCCCACGCAGAAACTGTCAGACATTTCAAACCAATAGCTTGTTTCTCCATAATCTATAAGGTAATCTCGAAAGTCATCTCCAATAGAATCAAAGGTGTCATTGATGGCCTAGTGGGACAAGGTCAATCTGCTTTCATACCGGACATGGTCATATCAGACAATATAATTTTAAGTCATGAGTTGGTAAAGGGATACACTAGGAAACACATTTCTCCAAGATGCATGGTTAAAGTTGATTTGCAAAAAGCATATGATTCATTAGAATGGGTCTTCATTGAGCAAATGTTGAAGGGATTGGGGTTCCCTAAAAATATGGTCAGATGGATTATGACTTGCATTCAGACGGTTAGCTATACCTTCTTGGTGAATGGGGAAATATCTACTACAATGAAGGCTAACCGGGGGATAAGTCAAGGGGACCCTGTGTCCCCGTTCATTTTTGTCTTAATCATGGAGTATTTAAATAGATGCCTTATCGATATGAAGATGGAACCTGACTATAACTATCACCTAGGGTGTCAAAAGCTGGGAATAACCCATCTTTGTTTTGCTGATGATCGATCCCTTCCTCTTTACAAGAGGAGATGAGAAGTCGGTTAAACTGTTGCAAGCTAAGTTTGCTATGTTTTCTCAAGCATCAGGATTAAAAGCAAACTTATCTAAAAGTCAAGTTTATTTTGGAGGGGTGGATGCACTGACAAAGACCAACATACTAACTATTCTGGGATATGAACAAGGAGAACTCCCTTTCAATACTTGGGAGTGCCACTCTCTACTAGGCGACTCACGATCAAGCAATGCAGGCCACTAGTAGAGAAAATTATAGCTAGAATCACAACTTGGCTGACAAAATGCCTCTCTTATGCTGGAAGGTTGCAATTGATAAAAGTAGTTTTATTTGGAGTCCAGGCCTACTGGAGTCGGTTGTTCCTAGTGCCAAAGAAAGTGATTAAGATGATCGAGGCTATTTGTAGAAGCTACATGTGGTCTGGTAAAACTAATGTCACAAAAATAGCCTTGGTAGCCTGGGATAAAGTGTGTCTACCCAAGAGTGCAGGGGGTTTGAGCATACTAAATTTGAAAATATGGAATCAAGTAGCAATATGTAAGCTACTTTGGGCATATGGATACACACTTACTTCGTAAAGGGAAAAGACATTTTTACCATGGATATTCCCAAACAGGCAGCATGGATGACTAGGAAAATTGTTCAAATGAGAAACTATTGGCAAGAATGGGGGAGATACCCGAAGCTTGATCATTGGAGGAAAATTCCACTTGTCTACTACTTACAAGAGAGTCAGAGCAGAAGTGAACACCGTGGCATGGAATAAACTGTTATGTCATAATATAACTGAACCTAGACACAATTTCATCTTATGGCTAAGTCTACGGGGAAACTAAGAACTAAAGATTTACTCTTGAGATGGGGACTTAATGTAGATCCTGTTTGCATTTTCTGCAGCACTGAAGTCACCTATTTTTCAAGTGCCAGTTTACAAAAAATATATGGAGGGACATACTCAAATGGTAGAAAAGGATCACTAGTACATGGAGTTGGGTGCAACACAATTCAGAGGCAAAGATCCAAGAAAGATGATACTTTCTGTTGGGCTATGGCCCATGTTCTAGCCAAAGGCCCATGGCCTAATTCTACTTGAAAAAAGATTGGAATTATTCTCTTTATTTAGTTTCCAATTCTATTAGGAAAATGATTGGAATAGTAGTTCTATTTTGGCTTTGTAAGGAAAAGCACAACTCTATAAATAGAGGATGGTTTTGAGAGAATAATTCAATTGCTCACTAGTATTGTCTTTGAACATTAAGATATAAGAGAGGTTTTTGAGAGAGCTTTCAACAAGAGAGAAGAGAGAAGAGAGAAGAAAAATGGTTCTTTTGTTGCAATCTTTTTTTCTCCGACCAGCCACCTTTAGATCGCGTTTTATGATTAACTAACCGTTGGATCGAGCTGGAATGTTGACTAAATGTTCCTGACATCTTGGTAGTTGATTTGAACGGTGGAGATTGGATTCGGAGGTCATCAAGATCCTGTTTTAGGTCCCGAACTGCAGCGGGTTTGGGTGGTGTTTCTTTCTATTTATCTTTTGTTGGTGTAGCTATTGTTTGTTCTCTTTTGGCACTTGTTGTGTAGACATTAGAAGAATAATTGTAACCCTCTTATTGTTATAGTGAAGCAATTCGTATCTTGTCGATCCCGTGGTGGTTACCTTCGGTTTGAAGGATTTTTCCACGTTAAACTTGGTGTTCTTTATTTTTAGATTTTCGTTTTCATCTTTTCGTCACAACAAAATGGCAGAAAAGGATCACTAGTACATGGAGTTGGGTGCAACAAAATTCCAGAGGCAAAGATCCAAGGAAGATGATACTTAAAGCTAGTCTAACAACGGTGGTTTATGGTGTATGGCTGGATGGGGGTCAACCTCTTTCATGACCCATGCCCAAGGATAAAACTAGTACATCAAATGAAGCTATCTCTATGCACAAGAGCTAGGAATAGTAAGAGGTTGTTTAGGTATATAGAATCACTAAATGAGTAGTTAACTGTAGTGGTTGTCTATTTTGTTTCTAGTGGATGAGATGAGAAAGGATGGAATTGGTTAATTTCATCCTAGTTATGTAAAGAGTTCACTTGGTAATTAATAAAATGTTCCTTTAATTGCCCCAAAAAAGAAAAAGTAATAATGTGTGTAATATGTCACCATGATAGTTTATTCGTGTAACTAACTTTTAGGGACAAGTTCAAAAAAGAATCTATGCCTTTTCGCTACAATTTATTAATAACCTTTTTATAGGTACGGATGCTTCTATCAAATCAATAAATACAATTATAATTAATTAATTAATTTTTATTATTCAATCAAGTTTAATTTAGCAATTGTTGTAGAGCTTGAATTTAAATTATTATTCGCATAACTATGCCACTTTTCTTCATATATTTACTTTATGTTTATGTAAGATTTGCCAAGCTGTTTCTTTTAAAGTGGTTTTATTGAATATTTTTTTTTTTATTGTATCTTGCATTCAATCAACTTGCGCATAGTTATTTTAAAATTTAAAGAAATTGATATTTTGTGTGTATTTTCTTCCTCATTCCTTAATTACTAAAATTATCCAAAAAGAACTAGAATAAATGAATTTTACAAATAATTACGCCATTTCAATCCCTAACATAGGTTATGCAGTTTCATGACAACATAAAATGGGGTGGAACTGGTGGAATTTCAAATTTAATAAAATAAGTATAGGTTACTATCTTATTTATTAATCTCTTACACTTTATTTTGCGTTCAATCAAGTTGCACATGTCTTGCACGTGATTATTTGTTAAATTAAAATAAATTGATGTCTCGCGTATATCTTCTTCCTCGTTCCTCGATTACCAATTTTTTTTAGCAAAAGCAAAAACTAGAACCTATTATACAAATAATTGTTTTAGTCATTCCATCTTTGAGGTTTCAAAGTTGAACTTTTGTGTTTTTGCTCCAACTTTTTACATATGGCTTCTATGTGTTTATAATTACAAGTAAGAAATTAATAAGTGATGCTTCCTTTCTTTTCCTTGTAATTAGTTTTTTGAGAAAGAAATAAACTTGGCTTTAAGTTGCGAAGACATATCAAGTGTGGAGATTCTTTCTTTAAAAACTTGTATTTTTTATTCGAATTGAATAATAAATTTTAATAAATTTCAAATTTACTATATTTGAGAAAACTAATATATGAAATATTCTTTTTAATTAAGTAGTGCCTTATGTTTTATTCAATAGTATTCAACTATTTTGTACATAATTTGCACATTCTTGTTGGTAAAAGTAGAAAAATACTGATATATGTGTTACATGTATATTATTTTGAAGAAATTTCATAAATAGCAAAGAGATTAAACTTAATAATTTTTTTAGCTACAGTTTGCTTAATTACACTCCATACCTATAGTTTTATTTGCTATGTGTATTTCCGTTTGTATATTTCGCTCGCAATATACAAACAAGGTAAATATGTACAAATTCTGTATTTATACATTTAAGAATTTTTCCAGAACTTATACAAATCAAATGTATCAACAAATCATATACAAACATAATAAACAAATCGTATATAAACTTATACAAATTCTGGATTTATACAATTAGGAACCGAATTATATAAATTCTGAATGTGGCACACATAAATATGGTTATATGTTAGTGACGAAAAGTAATTAATTTTTCAAATTATAACTATGTTAAATAATTAACTAGTATATGTTTGCTTAGTAACGTAATTTTCCCTACTTTTTTCTTCCTCATCACTTCCTCGATAACTGAAATTTATCCAAAAAGAACTTGAACAAATAAATTTTACAAACAATTACGGTCATGCAGTTTCATGAAAACATTAAAAATATTGATGGAACAAGTGGAATTACAAATTTAATTTATTTTAAAAAATAAGATATGGCTTACTGCCCTATAATAATCTCTTACATTTTATTTTGAATTTTACCAAATTGCACATATCTTGCACATAATTATTTGTTAAATTAAAGCAAATTGATGTCTCACGTGTATTTTCTTCTTTATTCACTGAATACCAAAACTTTTCAACAAAAAACAAAAACTAGAATTTATCACACAAAGCAATTGTTTGCCTCGCTCATCCCATTTTGTGGTTTCAAGTTCGATAAAAGTTTGGTAAGTGCTCATTATATGAAAGAATTTTCACTTGACATCAAGAGTTAATTAGAGTGTTTCAAGAGAGTATGAAAACCAAGAATCAATATAAAAAAAATATACATTATGTTTTAGTATCCTTTTGATAATAGTATGGTGTACATACATTAATTAAGGTCATTTACGTTTTTTCTTATCTTAGTTAATCCTAGTTGTATAAATCGGAGAGAATAGAGATTATTTGAGTAGGCAATATTTTTAGTTGAGCAATTTTGGTAAGAGAGACGAGCGAGATAGGAGAGAGGCAAGTGAGATAGGAGAGAGACGAGCAAGATAGTTAGTGTATCCCAAATACATATGAATCACACTAGAATACATGTATCTTTGATACAAGATACATTCTTAAATATAGATACATAGGGAGAGATGTGAGTGAGAGAGTTAGCGTATCCCATATATATGCGAATCGCACATGAATACAGTTTACCTGAAATAAATTATACCTACTTTGACCCGCATATATTTGAGATACATGTATTTGAATCGCCAGATGCATGTATCTTGCGATATGAATGTGGTACAAAAGATATTTTCAAAAAACTAAAATGAAGACACACGATTTGATCTTAAACTAGTGAAATTTATGTTATTTACTTTAAAAATAACAAAGATTACCTAAACTATTCATTTAATAGTTCAAATTCATAAGAAAATTTTAAACCTTTCTTGAATTTACAAAAAAACTCAGATTGACACTCATAAGTCTTAATATATGGTTGTCCCTATTTCTCAAAGTAATTATCAAATTTCAAATTTGTTAATTATTAGTTTGAAAAATCTAATTACCTATAATTCAAGATCAAGTGTCCCAATTAGAGATGGTAAAATTAGTTCATAAAATTGGGATTACAGAATTCGTTCACGTTTGGATTGAATATTGATCTGCTCATTTTAGCCCTCATCAAAGTTCGGGCTAATATCACGCCCAAATTTAAATAGAACAAATAAAACAATTAAAATACTAAAAAATAATAATAATTTTATAAGGTACTAAAAAGATTGAAAAAGAACAAATAAAACAATTAAAAAAGTTGGGCCGGTTGGATTATGACTTGTATTTTAGTCCATTTCAGCCCAAATATCTTTTGGACTGATCAATAACTCAATCATTTTGAGCAGCTCAAATTCCGCCCAACCAATCCATTCACCACCCATAGTCCCAATCATCACCTTATTAAGGTGGGTACAAACAGACTTGTCTCATAAAATTAGTAACAAAATTAATTTTTTCCATATTTTCTAAAATATGATTATATTATGGACGATAAATATATTACACTACGTAACAACATTATGAAAACAATTTAACTAAAGGGCTTTTCCCCTGATGAGAAACAAGTGATATAAAAAATTAACATACATCAAGCTTCTTTATCCTTATTTTGCTTCAAATTTCTTGTCAATGGATTCTTTGGACCAAATCCTTAATAAGTGACTTTCTTTTCATTTTTTTATTTCCTCACACATTAAGAAGTAGAAATTAGATCTGACATTCATCGTCAATCTTTCACTAAAAATCTCTTAGATGACAAGGACTTTTTGATAATCGCAATATTTAATAGAATTAGCAATGAAATTTTATTGTGAGTAATTCTTTTTTTTTGTGTGTGTAACATATAAATTGTTATTTATTCTATAGTCTTATCATGAAGTTTTTATGTTGCTTAGAATTCTTGAGACTTAGAAAGAAACTGCAAAAGTTATGTTGGAAAACAAAATGCTGTCAATGGAGAACGAAATGCTCAAAGAAATATGGATGACAAGAATTCACTCTACTTGCTTGCGCAAGGGGAATATCCAGTTAAAAATATAGGCATATATATATATCCTTTTATGTAGTATGAAAAGTTGTTACGTGTTCTTCAAATTTTGAAGAACAAACATGATGAGGAGTAAAGTTGGCCATTGAAACTTTTAGTGAGATTGTATGATACAAACATATTATTTTAGTAGTCTATGAATAAAGTAGTTGTGACTCTCTCTAGAAGGAAAGTTTTATTGTTATGATTAAGTTTATTAAATTCTAGTGGCACTCTAGTGCTCATTTTTATATTTATGAATTATCATTTACATTTTATTGTTAAAAGATATGCAAATGAAATGAAGGAATAACCAACAAAAATAAAAATACAAAATAAATTGTGTCATTTCAATCCCTAACATAGATCATGCATTTCATGACAACATAAAAAGGGATATGGAATTGGCCGTGGAATTTCAAATTTACTTTATTTTGAAAAATAAGTATAGCTAACTACCTTATTTATTTATTAATCTCTTACAATTTATTTTGCATTCAACCAAGTTACACATGTGTTGCACATAATTAATTGTAAAATTAAAATAAATTGATATCTCGCATATATCTTCTTCCTCGTTCCTCAAATAGCAACACTTTTCAACAAAAGCAAAAAATAGAATCTATTATATCAATAATTATTTGTCTCACCTATTCCATCTTGAGGTTTCAAGTTGAACTCTCGTGTATTTGCTCTTAACTTTTTGCATATACTTTTATGAAATGAGTTTATACTTACAAATAAGGAACTAACAAGTGATGTGTCTCTTTCTTTTCCTTGTAATTAGTTTTTCGAGAAAGAAATAAACTTGGCCTTAAGTTGCGAATACACATCAATTGTGGAGATACTTTCTTTATGGACTTGTATTTTTGTTATTCGAGTTGAACAATAAATTTTAATAAATTCAAATTTACTATATTTGTCACAATCCAGACCGCTGTGATTGGCATCCACACTAATCCTCCGGTGGGAGAACCATTACTACTAACCAACTAACCCCAAAGCTAGATATTTAAAGATACAAAAGTAGGTTTAAATGCAGAATTTATATAGAGTTCCATAAACTCCAAAGGTTTAAATAAAACTAACTAAACTAATGTGAAAGAACAACCCCTAGAACCTGAAAGTCATTGTATCAAAACATCTAAAGTTCAACAAGTCTAAGGAAAATGGGTACAACCCAAACTAAACATACGAGTAAATCTAACTAGAAAGTCTGAGTAAAAAAAGAGTGGACTAAACATAGAGGACCCATGGCAGCCTGAAAGAACTAGCTCACCCTTGAATCCGATTTTTCTCACTGATCTCCTAAACGAGGTCTGTCCGTAGCCGCCTGAAGATGCCCTGTACTCAAATAAGAAGGAGCAAGTGCAGAATCAGTACACAATAGTGTACTGGTAGGATCACGCGGCTATTCCAGTAACTGAAACATATATATAAGCAGTCACACCATAGTAAACACGCATATACCGAACATATACAATATCAATTATCATTTCAGTAGCAATGTACAATTCAACATTCTCAACAATATGTATATATGACAAGTCAATGGTCCTCTCATGGAACCCATACCCAAACTGTTAGTGTACCGGATCGTGACACCCGATTCAAGTTAGTGTGTCGGAACGTGACATTCGATCCCAGTTAGTGTGTCGGAACGTGACACCCGATCCATTCAACATGCCACAATCACAATCACAATGTACATTCTCATAATCATACAATCAAGTGTTGATTCATGGCTTACAATCATTCATTCATACTCATTTACATTAGGTGTGATCAATAGTGCAACATTCGTATACATACATGCATTACAATGAAGCAAATACTAACATACATCACACAAACATGAAATCAAACCATCACCTACCTCGAAACCAAGCTTGAATCCCCCTA